>VZRF01003177.1:194156-264030 GCA_013396875.1 Vireo altiloquus
GGTGCCGGCGGATCCGCGTCCGGCGGCGGCCCCCGAGGCCCGGCCCGGCCCGGCCCTCCCCGGCGTGTCCCGCCCCGCCCCGCGGCCCCTCGCCCATCATGTTGGTGCCCGTGTTCACGCTGAAGCTCAACCACAAGATCCTGCCCCGCATGGTGGCGCTGGGCCGGTACGACGGGACGCACCCCTGCCTGGCGGCCGCCACGCAAGCGGGCAAGGTAACGGAGCAGGAGCAGCCTGGGCGGCTGCGGCGCGGCCTAGCAACCCTGGCGGCCGCCGCAGAAGCCACTCTCGGCCCCGCCAGCTCACTTGCAGGGGCTGAGCCGAGCCAGGATCTGGGGGCTTGTGCCCCTCGCCCTCCGCAGGCCCGCGGCCAAGGCTGCGTGCGGGCACGGGGACGCGATGCTCGAAGCCTCGCTCTGCGGCAGCAGGGAGCTTGCAAACATTAATAGCAGGTGACGAGGCTGAGCAGTGGCAGAGGTGCCCGGAGAGGCTGTGGAGTCTCCAGCCCTGGGGATATTCAAAGGCCGTCTGGACACAATCTGGAGTAACGCGCTCTGGGGGACCCTGTTGGAGCAGGAGGTTGGACTAAGTGACTTCTGTGATTTCTTCCAGCCTGAACCACTTACAAACCCAAGTCGCCAAGGAAACTTTTACGTTTTCTAGCAGACAACGGGATTTTTTGAAGCCATGAGTTTTATCATGCAGTTCTCAGAGCAGTGAGGCTTGGCACTGTTACAGACCAAGCTCCGTGCTGAGAACGGGGCTGAGGTTTCTGTGGGTGATGCACAAACAGCCTGACGGGAACACAGAACATCCTGTGTGATATATTTGAGTTAGAAACATAAACACAACAGGGTTAAGTACAACCTGACTAATAAACAAAACATAGGTTGAAGCATAAACCCACAGAGGCACTTAGGTTGTAAATACAAACAGGGTTAATCTGTGATGTTTCCCAGCATTATTCATTTTATTTGGTGTCTTTACGAACAGCATAGAACAAGGGCTTGTCCAGGGGACAGACTGCACAGCCAAAACTGTTGAGCCTGTGATCTTATGGCTTGGCTCATAACAATTACAGTGACTGGGCATTGGCCAGTGAGAGCGAAACCATATTTATCATTCTTTCTTTTAAAATTAACCACGTTCACCTACAGATGGAGGTTACAGATAGGTACCAGGTAAATTGTCCTAAGTGTTTGGGGGATTTTGCAAACACTGCTACCAGCTGGAGGTAATTTGTTTAGTTTGTTGTTGCTCCCTTTGGTTTCCTATTTTTGCCTTACTCTGAAGATTTATCATTTGTTAGTTTCAGAAAGAAACAAAACAATGGTGTTGCAACTCCACTGGCTAGAGCACTGTTTTTCCTGCCATTTCCCTTTTTCTAGTATAGTTTAAAGAATAACTGAGAGATGCTATTGTCAGTAAAACCCCCAGTCTTTTGTCCTCATTTAGGCTGAGTGAATGCCTGCTTCCCCATTGGAGTTATTATCCAAACAATAGTCTTTACTGTTTGTATACAAACAGATATATATGTTGTATTAATATTTATATCTTGGTTTCTGCAGGTTTTTATTCACAATCCTCATGCCCGAGGACAGAGAACAAACAGTAACCGAATGGTGCAAAGTAACCAAGATTCAGACATTTCTCTTCTGAACATTAATCAAGGGATCACTTGTCTGACTTCGGGAGTGCTGAACCCTCAGCTGGGTTATGATTGTCTTCTGGTTGGAACACAGACTAATTTATTGGCTTATGATGTGTATAACAACTCAGATTTGTTTTACAGAGAGGCAAGTTGATTTGTCTGCTTTTTTTACTGTCTCCATTGTTTTCTCTTGCTTTGAATTGTAAAGATTGCAGTTTTGACATTACTTTGTCAATTAATTGTGTCTGTGCTATGCATTATTTCTACTATGATATTCAGAACATTTTGTCTCTAGAATATCTGCAATATTTCAAAATTATTACATGAAAATTTACTCTCACATATACAGATACACATTGCATTCATATCACCTAGCAAGACCAAATTAAAAAAAAAATTAGGCATACAGAGCTCAGCTAAACTGACAGTGATAATGTTGGAAGCTCTCTTCTTGATCTGTGTATGCTGATGTATGATTGTCTGCTGTTTCTTTTTCCTTTAATGCTTCTCTGTAGGTTTCTGATGGAGCCAATGCAATAGTTCTTGGAAAGCTGGGAGATATCTCCCCTCCACTTGCTATTATTGGTGGAAACTGTGCCCTGCAGGGCTTTGATTATGAAGGAAATGACCGTTTTTGGACGGTAAGGCCATGCATAATAGTTTTGATGTTATTAGAAGATTCTTTCAATGGCACTAATTAATCTTGGTGGTTTTTTTAAAATATGATAAATATTAATTTAGTTCTTGATTGTTCTTAATTTATCTCAGGCCTTCAATTGTATTTTGGCTGTGTATTCAGTGTACTCAGATGTTGCTTGAACGCTGGTTCTGTCGATTATTCTGTTGCTGATGAGATAATAAAAATAATTCAACTTCTGACACCTGTGACCATCACTGAGTACTGTCCTTCTCTTTGCAGGTTACTGGAGACAATGTTCGTTCATTAGCACTGTGTGACTTTGATGGTGATGGGAAAACTGAGGTTTGTAACCATTTACACATGAATTCAGCTGTTCTTGTGGTCTTGTAGTGAGATGATTAAAAAAACCCTTGGATTATCAAATACAACTGACTTATCTTACCACTGAGTTTCTCATTTTTCTTTACACCAGGAACAACACAATGAAATGCCTGTGGATATCAGTTGGCAAGGCATCTATTTTAGTGGTATTTCTTGAATATGGTTATAAACTCTTAAATTTCAGAGAAACAACTTGCAAGCATCTTACATGTAAAAGTGCAGTTTTTTAATGCTGTCCTTTTAAAAGTTTTATTTACACTTGGTAAAATCAAGAAATCTGTCTTCATATCCAGCCCTCCTGTTTCCATATAGTGACGTGGAGAAACAAAATAGTCTTTGGTTTGCTGATTTAAAATGACAATAACTTGTAACACACATCTTGCTAATATGATGTGAGACAAACAATAGGAAACAGCTGTCATTCTGATCATGCAGGCTGCAAGAGGTGGGTGGAATTGTGAATTTGTATGGCATTTTCCTTTGGAAATGTTCCTTTATCCAAAATGAACAATTGTGCTTCTAAACATGAATCTTTAAGAAGAGTAATGGTTTCCTAGTATACATCATATGCAAATCAGTATGAAGTTAAATCATTATGCTAAAAATACTTACTTTTGTCATCTGTCATAGAACTTTATACATAATTACTTAAGCTTCTCGGTTTAGTTCCTGAAAAATCCTCATATGTAATATCCAGTTGGACTATGTAATGGTGATGTGTAAATGGCCTCAACACTTTTCATGTGTCTTTATAAGCACTAAACTGATACAGACACTGCGTGATTGGGATCTTCAGGAAGTGAAATGATTTCAAGTTTTCAAATCAATTTCTGCACAGCTCATCTTTGTATTTTTTTAATGTGCTGAGACGTGTTTATAGAAAGTGGAGATAATGTATAAGGATTCAGAAACCAGGAAAGTGGTTTATGGTACTAATTGTAAATGGTTTTCACTTGTGCTTTTAAATGGGTTTTGCTATATTTTTCTGCTTGATAAAGGTTCATTCTTGGCAGTTGGTGTAATCTGGTGCTACTTTGAGCTGAGTAGAGCTGGATGCAATATCCAACTTGTTGGACCAGTTACCTCAACATGTGTTTACTGAATTTTTTTTAGGATTCTTTTTGATCTTAATTATCTAGGTGATTTTAAAGGGTTTTTACTTATTTATTTACTTTTATTTGTGGCTTTTGTGAAACTGCCTCTGGTTTAAAACTGAAGTTCTAAGAAAATGCACAGAAGCAGCTTCCTCAATTATCACTTTGTGTCTTACCTGGTAAATGACTGTGCTGGCTTCATTTCTGTTCTTTCTGCCCCAGTAAAAACATGTTTACATTTAAAATTGACTGATTTTAAAACTACATGAATATCCTTTTAGTAGCTAACAGAACTAACTTGTCACTGCGTTTCTCAGGATTTTTAGATTGATGACGTTTACTTTCTCCCATCTTGCAAAAGACTTGTGGGGCAGAACTTTGACTTGCTCTTTCAAGTTTCTGTCCAGTGGAATGGAAGTCACTGAGGTGGATGTGGTGAATCAAACCAATGAAAAAAAATCTAGGCAGCTTGGGAAAATACAGCATCACTAGTAATTGTTTCAGGATTGTGTGCTTTTAGCTGGTTGCCTTTTCCTGGTGGTTGCAACTTGGTCAAGAAATCTCTGCTTTTTAAATTTGTTAGTTGTTGTAAGTTATTTCAAGAGCTGCAGTAGACTTAGCTTGGTGTGATTTAAGTTGACATAATCTGAAGCATCTTTAGTTGGGAAGAAAAAAAACTTTAATCTTTTTTAAAATCCAACTTTGTTACGGATTTGTATCTCTTTTGCCAAGTAAAGATGAAAGGCTCATGGGTTTCAGTGGGGAAAAGTACTACCAGGTTTTAGACTTTGATTTATAATTCTGTTTGCCATTGATTTGAGGATGACTTTATGGACAAGACACTGAGCAGATCTGCACCTTGTTTTCTCAATTTGCAAAAGAGAACCTGAGAACTGTCCATCTTCAGTATGAGCTTTTCCACTGGGCTCCTTTTCAGTTAATGCCTTCTACCTGATGAACTAGGAAACAGGAAAAGAACTAAAATGTAGGAAACATTAAGGAATGAGGAGGCAGAAGACCCAATTTAATGCCTTTTTATAATCATTTACATCAAGATAAAGCCCATTTTACTGCTACTTTGCAGTAGTGGCAGCTACCACTTAGGTTGGAGGAGCAGAGAAGATTGATTCTTCGATTCACTGGTTTTTGTTTGTTTGTTTGTTTTGGGGTTTTTTTTGTGTGTGTTTTTTTTTTTTTATTTAGGGATCTTCAGTGCAACACTGGCAACATCTCATAGATCTGTTAAAACCTCTTCATTGCTGGACTTGAAATACTAATTTTTACTCTGAATCCCGGTGCTTGCTTCCTTAGCTTGAATAATTATTTTTAAGGAAGCCTATTTTTTTTCAGCTTCTTGTTGGCTCTGAAGATTTTGACATCCGCGTGTTTAAAGAAGATGAGATTGTGGCAGAAATGTCAGAGACAGAGGTAAATTATTTCTGGCTAATGTTTGTTATAGTTGCTGACAGAGCTGAAAGTGTTGTGTACTCTACAGCTTCTCTGGTTCAGATTTATTGTGTAGTTAAGTAGTTACTTAACTGTTTGGCACAGTATCTATTCTGCTAGAACTGCAAAAGTTCGAGTTTAATAATGTCTTTCATTATGCAGGGGGCTTTTTGCTTAGTTTATTTACAAATCTTTCACCCCATTGAGAAAAGTGACTATTCTTGGCTGACAGTCAGGACCCTGTGCAAGAGTAATTAAGGTTGCAGGATTGTGATTGAAGCTCTTAGTGTCCTCTGAGTAAAAGGATGTCTTGTACAGTTTTCCTCAAATGTTTTTGATGCAATTATGATGAAGTAACTTGTCCCTGTGTGTGTATCCAGACAGTGCATGGCAGGGTAGAAGGGGGATGCCAGGCAAAACTGGAAGTTTATATTGCAATTGGAGTTACACACTGGCTATATAAAAAGAGATGTGGTGACTAAAGTAAGGTGTGGGGCAGAGAGGTTTACAGAGGGATAAATAAAAGGTGTAGGAGTTGCTATTTAGCTTAGGAATTGAGAGAAGATCCCCACTGATTTTGGTTTCTTGGAAGGGAGTAAAATACCATTACCACAGCTTTTAGAAGCGTTCTGTCTTCTCACGGCCCTTCTGGACCCAAGGTAGAGTAAGGCCACAAACCTTTGTCCTTAGAGATCTGAGGTCTCCTTGCTGCCCAAGATAGGACTAAAAGGCTTTGCTAATAAACCACTTATGAAGAGCTATAGAAGACAAATCTAGGCACTGTTCTGGAAAAGGAGGTTGTTGCTGTCGCTGCAATTAGAACTGGGCCTGTAATATGTTCTGCTCTCTGGCCAGTCTGGTCACATAGATATTTCTAGTTAAAAGGAAAAGTCCATCACTCTCAAGTGTGATTTATTTCCAGATCCTCAGTAGAATTGTTTTAAATTCACAACCTGCAGTCATAGGAGGCCTGTTACAATTTTACTGTTCTAATATCAAAGGACACAGCTGAACCTAAACCTTTCTTTTTTGGAAGATAAATTCCAAAATTTCCAGGGAACAATGTCTTTATACATTATGTTTGGCTTGGAAGTCTTGGGTAGTTCTGATTTTCTGTGTTTAGTCACTTACTCGGGTGAAACTGAAGCTGTAGACTCTTGTGATTCTTGTAAATGGACAATCAGGTATAAATTTAGGTAGTATTGTTACCTTTGAGTTTCTGACTGTTGCTGTGGTCTTCTGTCCTTACTGGGTGCTCTTAATTTAGTTTGATACTTAGGAAAGACTCTGCAGAAGATTGTGAGAGGAAAGGATAAAGGGTTTGGAAACCAAGTTTTGTGGTAAAAACATCCAAGGAGCACAGTCAGATGAGTTTAAATAAGAAATTGGGAAAGAATTTAATTGAAGGAAGTCTCCTGTGCTACGTTGTACAGAATACCAGACAGATGATTGCAATTGTTCCTCCTGACATGAAAATCTGTAGTCTCAGTGCATGGAAAAACCTGCATTTCCAAGCCCTGAGAACCCATTCAATGAGGAATGGGTCTTAAAAGGAGTGAGAAACAGGCCACGTTTTGGCTCTCAGGGCTTATTCAGGTAGGACACCTAGCCTGGTGTTCCAGTTGTGTTCCAAAGAAGTCCAGCTGTGGGAGATTTTTATCTTGCTAGTACTGGGCAAAGATTTTCTACTGATAATATCTCTGGGGCTTTCCCTACCCAGGCAAGTTGAACCTTTGGCATCATCAGCTCCTTAAGCTTAAGGAATGTTGTGTGTAGTTTCTCAATGTTAGTGTGTTAGCACTGATGACCACAGGAATCCTATGAGCAGTTGTTTTGCTGCCTGTGGTAGGAAATAGTTGGTCAAAGTACACAGTTTGAGGGCAATTCTGCAATCCTTGCTGAAGTGTGTCCTAACACCGGCAATACAGCTTGTGTGAGGAAATCCTACAAGGCCTTCAGTGATTTCAAACTGATTCTTAGAAGTAGTTACATCAGTATTCAATGCTTCCTACAACAGACTTAGTGTTTAAGAACTGTAGGATTCATATGATAGATCTATAGAAGTTGCACAAGTTTTAGTCCTGTATCCTCTCTCCCCCTCCTTTCCCCACCAGACTATCACTGCCCTTAGCCCCATGTATGGCAGTCGCTTTGGCTACGCTCTTGCTAATGGCACTGTTGGAGTTTACAACAAGACAGCACGTTACTGGAGGATTAAGGTTAGTCCATTGTATCATCACTGGAAGCTTGAAGGCTGCCAGGAGACTTGGCATCTCGTTTTAGGTCATTCTTATGTTACCCTTAAGTGAGCTTTGCTGAGCAGAGAACTTAATGTAATTTTGTTACAAAATCTGCCTGTTTTTATAGATTCATATAAAATACCAGGTCACTTCCTGCAGTACTTTTGGGTTGTTGGTTGTGGTTTAAACAACAGGGATACAACCCTGCAACTAGGGATTCTTTAGCAACAGACATTTGAGTTGATGTTAGAAAATCCTCTGGTTGGATCAATAAGCTATTTTTTAGAGACTGAAAATTGTCTGTGTTCGAAGTTAATTTTTCTCATCAGTAGCAATTTCCTGCTCCAGCACATCAGTTTGGCAAGATCTTTTCTGATGCTCAGTTTAATATTCTTAATATAACACAGAGTACTGTATTTAATAGTAATAAGAAGATTCTGCCAGAGGTGGCAGGAAGAGGCTCATGGCTGTCCTCAGTGGTCTCATTTTATGACAGTTTTGAAGCCCTGATGTTTTTTTTCCTAGAAGATTTGGTTTTTTACACTTTGTTTTTCTGAGTTCTAATCATCTGCTTGGATGGAAATGTATTTGAAGAAATGATGGATTCCTTTGAAAGCAGTGTACTAGATTAGTAGTAGTGCAAGGGCTAAAGTGTCACATTTGTGTGACCTTAGAAATAGTAATGCTGAAACTTTCTGTTAAGGGACATAGTTTTATTTCTTTCTATACTCCCTGTAGTCTCACAGTCCAGTGTTTTGAGTGTGCCAAGAATGTGCAATTTTGAAAACATACCCAAGCTTAATTTGTTCTTTCTTTTCTGTTCTCAGTCAAAAAACCAGGCTGTGAGCATACATGCATTTGACCTGAACTCTGATGGAGTGTGTGAGTTGATCACTGGCTGGTCTAATGGGAAGGTGAGTTTATACGGGGGGAAAATGAGGAGCTGTAGCTATGAGGGTTGTGTTTGAACAGGGCTCTTAAGTTATCTGAAGAACAACAACTGAAAAATGAAGAAGACTTAGAAACTTGAGCACTGCAGATCTATTGCAATAAATCTAGTTTGGCTGGTGAGTCCTGTGCCAAGTGCAAGATCAGAGAAAAGCTGCTTCCCCTGCTTAGCTGAGAGTCAATTGCTAAGGTGTGGCAGGTTGTTTCCATGGCAGCAGAGATCATATGCTGCATTGTAGAGGTTTTGAGTGTCTCTGTTCAGGTGTGTCTTGAGGACACGCTAATAATCCTCTGCAGTGTTTTCTGAATGTTTCCAAACTACAGGGAAGACAAAGCAGTTATGTAACAGGACAGCAGCGTCAGTCTTGACTGTGGCGGGATTAATCAAGCGTTATTTCATTTTATATAAAGGCATTCTATACAGCTCAGTCTTAGTCTTTTAAGCCTGTGTTTTGGTATTCCCCTTTGCCAGCAGTGACTGTTTTAACTGCCACATCTCTCCTGGATGCAGCTTGCCAGGTTTTTCTGTAAAGATGTACTTTTTCCTTCACACCTTTTATTGCTCTCATTAGCCTGCGGCACTTTAATAACTTCATATCAGGCTGGCAGTCTGGAGCCCAGATGTGTTGTAATTTACATTGGATTAGATGTGTAACATTGTTAAAGAGAGAACTCCCCTTGTTTTACTCCTGTTCTTTTCCACTGGCAGTCTCTACCCAATTTGTTGATCTGAAACAGTCCATAGCTCCTAGAAATAATAATGCTGTGGCCTGTGCTTTGGAAAATTCACGGTGCATGGAACTGAGCCCACCTCACCCTTCTTATCCAGTGAAAGATAATTGAAGGTTGTGGTATTTGTGTATAAAAATAATTCACCACACAAGGGCTGCAGCTAAGAGGAGAAGTTGTAAATACTGCATGAAGGTTATTTCTGGTTTAGTCCCATCATTGCTGCATCATACGTGCATAACCTTTCCAGTGCAGACTTGCAGTCCCTTTTATTTCCTTCCTTTTTTAGTTTTGTAACTTAAGGAAGCATCTTGGAAGAGAAGTTCCTTCTAGCTCCTTCTAGAGCCTGCCTAGAGGTCATTTCTTGGTAGTATTTTTCTCATGTGTGGTGTTTGGATGAGCAGAGCTGCAACTTTACCTGCAGTTCTGTGAGCAGAGCTGGCTTTCAGGTAACAGTTCAGACTATGACATGACACGTGTTTTGGAGTTGGCTTTTTTCTTCATGCTGAGGCTTGGAACTTTTTGTTGCTCCAGGTTGATGCACGCAGTGACCGGACTGGGGAGGTCATCTTTAAGGATAACTTTGCTTCCTCGATTGCGGGACTGGTGGAGGGGGATTACAGAATGGATGGGAGCACCCAGTTAATCTGCTGCTCAATCGATGGTGAAGGTAAAAGCGTTGTTCAGGATATTAATGTAATATACAGTAATATCAGGCACATCACATCATCTCATATTACCTAAACATTGTTTTGGTTCCAACATTTTGTGTGCCAAATTCCCTTTGCTTATGTGCAGTTAAGGGAGTTTTGAGTTACACTATCTGCAAACAGGGTTTTGAATATTGCCTTCTCTGTGAAAATCTGCATATGTTTCATTATGATCCAAGAAACCATCAAAATTCACGTGTCTAATAGAAGAAACCCCATCCTAATGCAAAGATAATGATATTCAGTACAGACTCTGGTTCTTCAGGCTATATTATAATAGATGAATATATAGGAAACCTTTTTTTTCTGTGTTTTAGTTCTTTGGCTGCGTTACAGTAGGTAAAGGTGCTTAAAGAACTAAGGGTGTGTGTGTTTTGGTTTCCTTCTGCAGATGAGGAGTTTTTATATTAGAAATTTTAGATGTTAACAGCGCTTTGTTTCCTGGAAAAGGCTATCCTGAGATTGGAGAAGTGGTGAATTTATCCCACCACGCATTCAAGAAGTCAGACCTAGTTATTGTGAGTGGAAACAAATATGATCACAGATTATTTAAATGAACTCAGTATGAATTTATAGGGATGGCTCCAGGAAAGACACTGGTGTGATTATCCGACTCCTTGGCGTCAGTGGCCTGAGACAAGCAGGTCTGGCACAACCCGTTTGAAACAAAAGCCTGTCCTCGTTAAATAGCAGAGTGTTTTGCTCTCTGTCTTAATCACAGGCTGTGGGGATTTGCTGCACTTGAGCTTCAGTTTTTAAACCTTTTTCCCAAGCTTACAGAAGGGGAGCATTGTAAGCAGTTCTGGAGAGCCTTGTCTTAGCAGAGCTAGATTGTACGTTGGTATCACTGAACACGATCATCCTTTTCTGATGAGTCCATTGTAAACAAGCCTTGACACGACAGGGATCCCTTTAGGCCTTAGTAATTAGTATGGCTGGGGTTATATAGGCAATGTTATTAGAGTTCTGTTTGAGACCAACATCCTTTCACATGAGGTGTTCTTCTGTGTTGCAGTGGTTTTTGTCTTGCTCTCATTTTAAATGAATGATTCACTCAGAAATAATAAAGTGGGTCCTTTCATTGGAGGACAGTGTGCAAACTGAATGATTTCAAGTTCCATGCAACTTTTTACAGGGCAGTAGTCATATGCAATCAGGCAGCATGTTCTTCCCAGGTAAAAGATTTTTGTCCCTAGCTTTCATTGTCAGCTGCAATCAGAGCACACAACCTTAGAGCAAAATGAAAGTTGTCTCGTCACCTGTTCATGTCCTCTGTCTCCACAGACAGTTAGAGGTATTTCCATAACTCTGTGCTCCACCAGGCTATTGGGAATCAAGTCTTGTCCCTTGAAGTGATGTATCCCTTGATTTGGGGAAAACCTAATGTGGGTAAATCTTGTTTACTGGCTGATTTACAGTGACTTACAGTCACTTCTAGCCAGCAACAGCTCCTCTGACCAGCTGTAGAAATCCAGGTACATATTTTATTTTGCATAATTGTAAACTTGCCTGAGCACCTGAAAGAATGATTGCAGTGGGAATCTAATTGCAAAAGGACTGGGTGCTGCACTTGTCTAGTCAGGTGAGTACAGTTTAAAGACAGGTTGGAAATCCACCTTTTTTTTTTTTTTAATATATATTTCTCTTGCCCCAGTCACCAAGAAAGTGAGAGCCTCTGTGGGTCTAAATCAACACTCAGATTTTCAGCTGAATAGTACTAGCTGAAGATCAGAACTAGTATCTGCTGCACAGGTGGTACAGGGGAGTCGTGTCACAGAAACTGAAGTTCTGGGGAGGCTGTTGAAGTCTTTGCTGAAATGGGCTGTTTTGTTTCTGTACAGTCCGAGGCTATCTGCCAGGAGGTGAGGACATGAAAGGGAACCTAATGGATACAAGTGCTGAGCAGGATCTTATCCGAGAACTTAGTCAAAAGAAACAAAATCTGCTGCTGGAATTGAAAAATTATGAGGAAAATGCAAAGGTACTGTTTAAATAATGTATGGAGCCAAAACACACCTTCCTGTTGGTATAAATCCAGAGTAATCTGGGAAGTGCTTGTGGGGTAGTCCAGACAAGTCAGAGCTGTAGCTTGTCAAGATACAATGAGATTGTCTGCTGGGGTTTCCTGCCTCTGCATTCTGCTTGCTCCTTGTGCAAGTTCAGAACTTGCTTTTTGTATTTTAATAATGCTTTATTTGCTCCTTGCTCTTGCCAGAGCAGTTGTGTTTGGAGCCGGATTCCCTTCAGCCTTGTGCTTTGGCTTAGGACTAATTGTAATTTTCAGTGCAATAAGCCATCTTGGGAGTCAGAGGGGATTGTGTGATAGGATCAGGTCACTGGGTGAGGGCTGGAAGCACTGCCAGGATGTAGGAATAGCACTTGTGGCTTGATGGTGAACATTTAAAAAAATAGTCTGAGGAAAGAGCAAACTTGTATTTGAATAGCAAATGACCGCCATAACAGAAGCTTGGAATTCTGTAAGATTGTGTTTAAAATTGTTATATGTTGAGTGTTGAACTGAGATCCCTCCATAGTAAAGCACTCAAACATGTTGTAGTCCAAATGTCCACATGCCTAATCCAACCACCACTCATAGCTAGTTGGAAGTGTCTGGGAATTGTTGTAATGCAACCTTCTTCTCAAAGAGAAGAGAACTATCTTGTTCATGTGTTTTCTAGGATTTTTGAATGAAAATCTTGAAACTCTCATACTGAAGGGTATGTGTTTTGCAACAGGCTGAATTGAACACTCAGTTGAAGGAAGCTGATGGGCAGAGAGGTGTGATTCCAGCAAACACCCAACTCCAGACAACCCTCTCAGTTAATCTGGGCTCTGACAGCCAGTCTGCCCATGTGGAGCTGTGTATTTCCACCACAAATGGTGAGTGGTAACCTGCAACCATTGATATTCATTTCATGTAAAATCATGCAAATTTTTGGTTATATTTAGCTGGTGATTTGAATGTCTCCCCTTTATTGTCTGTAACATCCCTTTTGTGGTTTCTTTCCTTTCACAGAGTTTTGAATCAAGCTATGTTCCTTACATGCGTCTTATGGGAGAGGAGTTTGATGGAATTTATTTCTTATTATGTGTTATTTTCTGAGGCAATTAACATTTAACTTGGATAAAACCAGCCTTGGTGATTTCTGCAGCATTTCTTGTGTTGACTGTAAACACCAACCCACAGCTGCATTAGCAAGGGTGTTGCATGAATGTAGCTGGACCTCAGCTGGCTTTAAATGCAAAACTGGAACTACCCCAAGACAGCAAATTTACCTCACACCAGGCAGGCTGAGGATGCAGTCAAGTCCAGATGTGGTAGTCCTGGTCACCTGGGCTATTTTAACAATTCAGAGGAGGGGTGTAAACAGTTCTCCATGCTTAATTCTGAAAACAGTGGTGGTTTGTTGCCAGAGGACAGCTTTTAATTTAGGAACTGCTTTTTTTCCCTGTTGCTAAGACACAATCATCCGTGCTGTGCTGATCTTTGCTGAGGGCATATTTGAAGGAGAGAGCCATGTGGTCCACCCCAGTCTCCAGAACCTCTCAGGCTGTGTTCGTGTTCCCCTTACTCCGCCCAAAGATGTCCCTGTGGATTTGCACATCAAAGCCTTTGTGGGTTACCGAAACAGGTGAGTTTTGTGGTGTGATATCTGCTGGTCTCCAGAACTATGGGACCAGCAAACAGCAATAATGTGGCTTCATGCTTGTCCCATGGGCAGTGCACCGTTAATTCCCAGGTGCCCCACTTCTCTCTGTTACTGGAAGGAGAGCTGGGATGCTTTCTTTAAAACATTGATGCACCTATGGCACTGAGTTCTTTTCCAGACAAAGTTTGAATCCTCTGGAATCACTGTGATCTGTAGTGTTCTGGTTCTGCCTTTAGGGAAGGCATGCACATTTGTCCAGGAGATGTCTTACTGTAGGTGTGTGGAGGGCATCAAGAGATGCAGAGACTCTATCCTGTCATCCCTAAGGGGCTGGGCCCTGGATGGTGGCTGCTCTGGATGGAGAACTTGAGCAAGCCTGGAGTCACAGCTGTGTCTCTCAAGCTCTAAAGTAACCCTGAACCCATTAGGCTTCAGGGCAAATAGAAAGTAACACATGCTTGATTTCAAGGCAACATTTTTCCAGTCTCCCATAGAAATATCTCTCCATAGAAAATAAAATGTCTCTTCACATACCCTTGAAAATAACTTTTTTCCTGCTCACATCTGTCAGTCCTCAGCTAAAAACGAACCAGGAACCATTGCAATAGATGAATCCTTGCAATGTTAGTAACTCTCTGTTTTTCCATTGGATTGCTTCCAGCACGCAGTTCCACGTATTTGAGTTGACAAGACAGCTTCCCCGCTTTTCCATGTATGCCCTGAGCAGCCCAGACTTGGCCACAGAGCCCCTGAGCTTTGTTAACTGCACCACAAATGAGAGGCCACAAAGGGTGAGTTTCTGCTCTTCTTCCTGGTTTCAAGTCTTGCATAGGTGGAGCATTTGCAATCAGCTTGAGATTTCCAATAGCAGAGGAAAAATTATACAGTGAACTGCGCCACTGGCTTTTGGAGTCTGTGTATTGCGACTCAACCCTGCTTTTTTCTGTCTTTAATTCCAAGCATCAGGAATTCCTGCAGGAACTAAAGGCCTGAGATTAGAAGGTGTTTCAGATATTATCTTGTTTGCTGTGTCCCTTCTGATAGCAGGAGACCTGTAGTGAGTGTTGAATTTTGTAAATGAGCAGAGAACAGGAAAAAGGTGGCACAGTGCTCAGGTGGTGGCACAGTTCCATAGCAGTCTCTGATTGTTGGATTCGATTTTTTAGGAATATTCAGCTTTGGTGCAAGGATTCAACTGTCCTCATTCTAACAAGTTCATGACATGGGGTTATGGGATGAAATTTAGTAAATGAAATTTCTGGGGTACCCTGAACAGAGTGTTCTGATGCACATCATGTGCAGGGATATTGTGTGGTTCCTGAGGCTTTCCACGTAAGGGATGGCTGATTCTCCTAATTTTATTTTTACAAGATTGTTATGTGGCTGAATCAGAGCTTCTTGCTGCCAGAAGATGCAGAGTTTCAGAATGCTCCCTTTCAGGTTTGCTTCACTTCCCTTCGTAATGCAGGTCAGCTTTGCATCAAAATCAAGCCTGGTGGAGAGGTGAGTACCTCCATGGACAAGGGGAACAGCCCTTTAATGATACTTCAGTGAAGCCAGTATATTCATACTGCCAGTAATGAGGAGGTAAAAATGAAGGATGACTGAACAGGCAAAGTGCTTTTTGGAAACTTCTGTGTCTGTTTACTGTCAGGGGGTAAAATTCCATGACCAGTTAATGAAGTAAACTGCTTAGCCTGTAGATCTGTAGGAAGGAGGGAATTATTTCCTCACGGAGTAGTTTCAGGAAGCCATAATGTGAGGCACAAAGGCTGCCTGTAACTTCTGCATTCGTCCTGTGTGCACAGATGACTCTATCCCAAACCTGAATGAAAGCCTCTTTGTTTGAGCCTGGGTAACTGTTAGACAGGGAGTACTGCTGGGCAGTTCCAGGAGATGTTCTGGCATGGAAGAATGCTAAAGTGCTTTATTTCCTTTCTGACAGATTTCCATCAACACAGATGATATTGATCTAGCTGGTGACATTGTCCAGTCAATGGCCTCTTTCCTGGCCATTGAAGATTTGCAGGTGGAAGCAGATTTTCCTGCGTACTTTGAGGAGCTGCGGAAAGTGTTGGTGAAGGTGAGAAGGCTTTGGGCATTTCTAAGTAAGCAGATAAGCAGTCAATGGGGCCTTTTTATGAGAGGATCTCTAAACTGCTTTATCTTTGTTTCAGAAATCAGCCCACAATGGTTTGCTTTATATTCTGTGGGACACCCTCAACTTTCTGCCTATTTTTATTCTGTAGAACAGTCCCTTGGTCCCCATCAGTTAGTTGTTTGGGATAAAGTAAATATGTTGTCTGGGAGACTGAGCTGTGGGTTTGGGTCAGCACATGACATGTTTATCTCAATCTGCTCACCCTTTCTGGGGGCCAAGGTACAGCTCCTGCAGTAGGGGGTGAGGGGAAGGAGAACAATGTCAGGGATGCTGGTTGGTTAGGTTGGGATGTTATTTCATATTTCATTGGCCTAGGTTTAGCCTGAACCGTGTGTGCCCAGGGTGCCAAGGACCCTTGCTCATGACTTGTTTGCCTTGGACAGGTGGATGAGCACCATGCAGTGAATCAGAGGCTCACTGCTGACATGGCTGAACACTCCAACCTCATCCGCAGCATGCTGGTTCAGGCAGAAGATGCCCGGCTCCTGGGAGACATGTGAGCAATTGCTGCCTGGCTTTTGTGTTTGGGGTTTAGAATGGCCAGTCTTTGCTCTTCAGGCAGAAAAGAGCACAGAATAACATTAGTGTGATAACAATAGTTGTCTAGTTACAATTTTTGATGTATAATTGTACCTTTGGTCTCTCCTTGAACCCTGTCATATTCTTTAGGTGAGAAATCAGTCAGGGGAAGGCAATAGGGCAAGGGTAGGGGCTTAGTGTATAGCAGGTGAGGTGAATCTACTTCAAGATGGTAAGATGTTAGAAAGGATATATTAAGGGAAGAAGGCAGGAAAAGCTATCTGTGGTGTATGAACTTTTGAGAACACTAAGGAAGAAATTTTAGGTGTCATGTTTTCACTCTGATTTCTTGTTTTCTGCTAATGCTGAGCTTTACTCTGAAGAGCAGCAAAGAGGCCCAAGCTACTTCAGGGCAATGGTAGTTTCACTGGGGAAAGTGGTGTCTCCACTTTGTCTTGCTGGATAAAGTAACTGCAAAAATAGACTGTTCAGGTTTTTTTAGTAAAATAATGAGTATCACCAACATGTCTAGACAAGTCTGTTGTTTTGTAACTGGCAGACATGCTGGTGACTGTTGTAGCCAACACAAGCATGTATTGCTACACCTTAATATTGACAAACCAGGAATGATTTTCTTGTCCTCAGAGATGCAAATAACTGCACTGATTGTTCCCCAGGAAAAACATGAAGAAACGGTACAGCGAGTTGTATGACCTGAACAGAGATTTAATAAATCAGTACAAAATTCGTTGCAACAATCACACAGAGCTGTTGAATAATCTGAAAGCTGTGAATCAGGCAATCCAGAGGGCTGGGCGGTTACGTGGTAAGTCTGTGTTTTTGAAAGACATGGGGAGTCTCAGACTCCATAGGCAGATAAAATGTGTCCTAGAGGTCAGCTGGGTGACACTTAGTTAAGTGACTTCAGGCTTTTTGGCCTGAAACGCAGTAGAAGTAATCTTTTGTTCTTCAGTCATAGCCAATTACGTGTGACAGTCAACTGTGAGTGTCCAGTATAATCTGGAATCACAATTTTAGAAAGAACAATTTGAAATAGTTTCCAGATTTCTGAACAAGGCAGAAATTGATTGTTTTGTTGAACATACTACTTTTAAAATGCTTTTAGAATTACTTCAGTTCTTAGTTTATAATTCTGCTTTAAAAAAAGCAATTACCAACTTAAGCAGGGCTGTTATCTGCATTATTAGTCCTGTAGGTCTAACATTCCCCTTTCAACAAGCTCTCATAAAACAGAGCTATAGGCAATTCTTCTTTAAAGAAATAATTTTATTTATGTATTAGGAAAAAAGGTGATGTTTCATCATGTGTTTAAAAAGTATTGGAAAGAAACCCCTAAATTTTCAGACTGGATCAAATAAGTATTTTTTTCAGTTTCTTACTCTGTAACTGAAGGGTTTTTTCTGTTCTTTCCTTTTTTTCCTCTTTGCAGTTGGCAAACCTAAAACACAAGTGATCAGTGCTTGTCGGGATGCAATAAGAAGCAACAACTTCAACACACTGTTCAGGATAATGCGTGTGGGAACAGCCTCCTCTTAAGGAGAGGAGCAGCAGCTGTGTGGAGGCAGTGTTTCCATGCAGTGGGCAGATAATGGACAAAAAGCAGTTAATTCAGACCCCTACTCCACTGAAGGGTGAAGATGAAATACAAAGGTAGTGCTGTAGTTAAGCTGTCAGGTGAGAAATATTACACAGACCAAAGCTCCATGAAGAGAGCATCAGAGTTTAAGTGCAGATGTGGTATTTATGCAAGACAGAAGTTCAAAAAGTTATTTTTTATTACAGTAACTTATTTATGTATTTAAAAATATTTTGTAGTTAAGGCATTGGTCTTTTCCATTAAAACATAGATTAAAAGCTTGACTGATTTTGTTCTGATTTAGCTGGGGAGATGTGCGCTGCTAAGTTTATTTGTTGAAAAAACCCAACCCAAACAAGTTCTCTGGTTTCTGCTGTGTAGTTGCCTTACACTTGAACTTCCTGTGCTGGAGAACCCTGGGTTTCACTGCAGGGCTGTGTGGCTCTAGGTAAACTGCAGTGCAGTGCATGAAAACCACCAACAGGATAACATCTTGCTAGCTCTTAAGCCAGAAGATCTTTGACAGGCATCCAGTTCCATGATCTGTGCAGGTAGGAAGTGGTCTATTTAGTATCCAACACTCTCCCCACACCTGGATTGCAGAAAGTTTTGCTTCCAGCTACTGGTTCCCTGCTACTGCTGCTGCAGATACTGAGGTGGGCAAGGGTGCATTTCAGGAACAACAAAAACAAACTACACACCCAAGCTTGGTGCATAAACATGAAGAGCTGGTAGTACTTAATGGGATCAAAAGAAGAAAGTATTGGAAAATGACTTGGCTCCTGGCTCAAACCTGTTTGATTGTGTGATCTCTTAGAATTGGATTAAAATATTACAGTAAGGCTTTATCTCAGATCTAAAGGTATTTTAGAACCTTTGCCAAAGCAAATTTCTTTTAGAAGCTAAAAATAACCTGCACAGGATGGAGGTTGGGCCCCAGTGCTCCTGCACCAGCATCACCCTTGCCACTGTACAATGGTGTTTGTAGTGTGGGCAGGGAGGAGTTGGCCCATGTCGAAGTTCTTGGGTGGCTTCTTGGGGCTGTTAGAAGGAGTCATGTCCTCTCACTGGTCTCTCTTAGGAGCCACTACTGAATCAAAACCAGCGACCCACCCTTTGTTACAGCCACTGTGAGCATGTGACCATTTCAATTGGGAATGCAATTCTTGCAATGTGTTTTAATCCCCAAAACTTCCCCTTGTCACTGCTTTGGCCCCTTTCATTGTGCTGCTGAAAGCACAGACCTCTGTCAGTTAGAATCTGCAGCAGGAGCTCATTTGAATCCTTAAGAAGCTGGTTGTTAGTCAAATCCAGCTGCTTGGTGGAAGGGTAGTGAGCCACCCATGCAGTTCTAAGCAAGTGAGCTCAGAGACTTGATTATGGAACAGTCTGCGGGCATAAGTGCTGGGCTTTCTGCCACTTGCTGTACCTGTTCCCACTGTTTCAACGTCTTGTTCTTTATGTTCAAAATCCTAACGCTTGCTTGCTTACATTTATGTACTCCATTTAATGATAAGAGAGCGAGAGAGTGGCTCTGATCAGAAAGCACTTTCCCATCAGCCTGATTTTCCAGACTACACCAGGCACTGCCAGTCCCAGCTCTGGTTTGTTCCTGGCAGTGATGTCAGACCTTCACTCACTGTCCAGACCTCTGGTAAGGCTGATTTCCCCTAAGTTTCTGACAGCAAATTTGTAATTTATTTTCTTGTAAAACCACCTTTTACCTTTGCCAAATGAAAAATGCACATACTTTGCAAGGAGCTACATCTATGCTGTATAAATGAAGGCCTCTCTTCCTCCAGTAACTTGTGTCATTTGAAATTTTAAAGAGTGAAGTCTTTCCTCTGTACCTGCAGCACCAGTCATGCCTGTGGCTTTAGGACCTAACAAGAAGGGTAGGAGAGCAGAGACATGTTAATTTTTAAACCTTTAAAAGCTAACTGCAAATTTGGCTTAAATTACTTCATCTGAGTCACCAGAGGAAGGGTGGTTCCTTGTGTGATCAAGTAGATAGGGGCTTGCTCAAGCATAGGCTGGTATGCCCTCTAGTGTAATACTTATTATTAAAAAGCAGCAAGCTCTAGAGAGCCTAGCTTCTTCCCAGTCTCCTGCAAGGATGTTCCAAGACCTACCAAGCACATTCTTAGGCTCACACTGCACTCAAAATAACCTTTTTTTTCTTAATGACTTTACTCCCAACTTTGCCTGGCAGACTATGCTGTGAATAGCTGTGGTGTCTGTTGCTTTTCCCAAATGACTCAAATAATTTTGTTGTTTTTGTTTTTTTTCTTTGAAACCTCTATTATTTGTCTCATTCTAGTGAAGAGCTCAGATTAAGAACTATTTTCTTCCCAGGAAGAACTGCTGCCCCAATAGGCAGCAGAGTGCCTCAGAAGCCATGATTCACAGAGTTGTCTGTACTTCCAAGATTTGTTTCTAGCTTCATCCCCTTGTCTTTGTAAGTAGCAAAGGAAGATTAGAACTGAGCAAGAGTTTTGGCAGTGCACAGAGATGCTGGCTTAGGGAAATGAGTTGGAATATGAACAAGATCTTGCAACAGCAGCTCAGGGCAACCACCTCTCAGCTGTCTTTCCTGCCCAAAAGAGCACGAGGGAGTAGCTAGAACTGAGCAGCAGCTCATCATCTGGGATGGAACTGACACTGGAGCTAGAGTGTCCTGCACAGTGCTCTCTAACAGCAGTGTTGGCCCCTTGCTCTGGCTCCTGGGGGTTGGTGAGATACCTTTCCCTTTAGAAGCAATAGCAGGGGTCCCTGCCTCAGGGATTCCTTTCTTGAACTTTGTGTATTGGAATTGAAGCTGAAGGTTGGTGCTCCTGTATCTTCAAGAAGACATGCCCACAGGACATCCCCACCTGCTTGGGAAAGGGTGCAGAGTACTCATGCCAACAGTGAGCCTTGCTTTGAGATTACTGCTCCTCTGCTGCCAGCTCTGGTCTTGCACCACTGTGGTGACCTCCAACAGGCCTGTAACAGGAGAAGGAGCAGACTTTTAATCGAAAGCTACACTTTCCCCACCCAGGAGAGACAGGAGGGATGAAACATAAACACTTCCCACCTTACCGCAAGCCTGTGGCCTGCACTGTCTGGCTTGGATGAGCTGAAAGAACACCTGTGTCTCAGTGCCAAAAAGTTTCAGACAAGCAGGTGCAGGCCAGGGCCGAGCTTCCAGAAGGGTGTGTTCTGCACTCTGGCTGTCTCCTGAAGTATCAGTACAGCTCTGCTGCACCTCTTGGTGGGTTGGATACTTCAGAGGCAAGTCTGGCACAGTCCTGCTTGCAGTGAATGTGGAGCAGGTTCACAGTATTGAAAACATGCAGGGAGATGTTGCACCAAGGCCACACTCTGCCTTTCTTGCCGTGTTTACCATAGGACTTGGCTGGCTGCTGCCTTGAAACATCTGAGCTGATCTCCAGTGACAGAAGCCATGTTAAAACCCAGCAGATCCCAGGACATAACTAAAAGGATGTAAGGCCATGCTGCTGGTGACCTCTCTAGTACCTGTAGATGCCAAGCCACTAAAAGCTAAGTTGCCTCATTCTTGCTGCTAGTCCCTGGCTCCTGTTCTGAGGCTGGAGCTGTGAGCTGTCTGCACACCCACCCAAGGAGAGTGTGCAGGAGCAGGTTTCTTCTTGGCTGTTAAGCTTGTAAATTCCTTGGAAAATGGGCTACATCTAGATCTGTCTGCACAGCATTTAGCATAATAAAGTCCTGCTCCTTGTTATGGTGCCAAGTCCTTCCCAATGCCTTTATAGCCTCACTGTCTTCCTTCAAGACTCCACGGAGTTGTGCAGCTGGAAAAACCTCATATTTCCCATGGCAGCTCCTTTATTTTTGTCTCTACAAACAGGAACATAGTTCAGCCCCAGAAAATGTCTTGGGCATTTTGTAACAAAACTTGCCTGACCAGTGTATGAAACATTTAAGTGACCCATTTCCTTTTTTTTTTTTTTTTGTTTTAATAAAACTGGTCATGAGCTTGGGGCAATGTACAGTTGTAATTCTCACCCTGACAGGTCAGAGATGCCACTGTGCTGCTCCCATGAGAGAACAGCTGGAAAGCTGACAGTTGACCACCCCACCCAGAGAGCATTAAAAGCAGTTGAGAGTGTGTGTTACAACTGACTCCAGAGAAGACTGAATTTCTATTTTTGCAGTTAAAAAAACCACCTGCCCCCACATTATGCAGTGTGATGGAGTTGCATGGGAAAAGTTTGTCTGTGCTTAGGTCAGAGCTGAACTTCTGGGTAGGAACCTGCCCACCACTCTCATCTCTGTACTGAGAACAGTGGTCACACTGCACCATCACTCATAATAGACAAAGGAAAAATCCCAAAATCCCGTTCTGTTTGGATGCTTGTTCAGGTGTGCCAAGCTTCGATGATTGATGTATTTCACAAACTTCAGAGTTTCTTTGTCTCTATAAACTAAGGCCAAGCAGTTGTCCTCTGGATTCACTGTCAACAGCTAGAGGACACAAAAATAAGAAAGGAAATCAGATTCACAAAAATAGCTTTGATAAAATTCTTAAGAAAAAAAAACGTTTCAAAAGTCAGAACAAAGGTCTGGAGTTAGAAAATGAACTGTGACACTATTTTCATTTTAATATCCCTTACCTGAAGCATTATTATACATTAAGGGCTTCTGGACTTCTTACTAGTATGTCTGCTCAGTTCTGTCACTAGTACTGATGCTGAATGTGACCCCAGTGAACAGCACTTCCCTGGAGAAGTGTTATCTCTGCTACAGCCTTATGTTCCTTCAAGGCAGGCTTCCCAAACGGCCCCAGGTGCAGGTGCTATGAGGCACTCTCAGGGCCCAGGTCTCATGCTTTAGGTGAGCAGCAGCCTCTTGAAGCTGAGGCCAGAGCTACACCCACAAGCAGTGACTGGGGCAAGAAGACTCCACTGAGCTACTGAGCACCCTCAGCATTATGTTGGCATCATGACCAAGCGTAATTATGTCCCTCCACCCTAAACAGTTTTATCTAATTTGCAGCTAGCAATTGAGGTCCTTACCTCTTCATCTTCACCTTTAGCAATGTAGGAAGTAAAGCCACCATATTCAGGATCCCAGTCTTAAAATAGAAAAGAAAGATTCTTAGAAACCTCAGTGCTGTCCAGGCTCCATACAGCCTTCCAGGAGATGCCATTTTTTCACCCCGCTCCACAAAGTTATTAGATACAAGATAAGCCCCAGTTTACCTCCTGCCAGTCTATTTTTTTATTTCTGGTCAGAAACAACTTGAAGCAAATGTACTGGATTTGCCTTTTATGGTAGATGGACTATTTAAAGTTGTTTGATGCACTGCTCCTTGCCTGGAGAACAGTTCTGCCTTAGCAGATATGCCAAAAGATTTCAGTATCATCACCAGCATGTGCCAGATGGTTTCAGCTGCACATTCTGGCCTCATCTGGTCTAAAATGCTTGTGTTTAGATTTTTTTTTACCACTATCTAACTAGAAATTGACTCAAAATGTCTAGATGTGACTAAAGTAACTTTTGAAAACCCTGGGTTTTGTGGAGGTGCAGTGATAATTCTGATGAGGAAAGGCGTGGAACACTGTTGATGGGTATTGTGCCCACCTGACCCTGCAGCGCGCCCAGAGCCATTGCGAGCCATTGCTTACGAGAGGAAAGGCGTGGGAGGCTCAGCCTTTCCCTCTGCCCAAGCGCCACCTCCTGGCGCAAGCGGGAAAGGTCAGAGATGATTCCAAGGCCGCAATCCCAAACCTTTGCATAAGGACTACTGAAACCAGGGTTTATGCCGAAGTGAGGACTAGGACAATATCTACAGAGACCTTCTACGTAGGAAAAAAGCAGGGAAATTTTGGCTGTTTTAGCACTGCTGAAAACTCAGACATCATTCCTTTATGCAAACCTTGTAAAAGGAGTGTCTGACATCTCTCTTCTCATCCACTTACCTTCACAGCCACAGAAGAAGAGCAGGTCAAGAGCAAATTCTGTTGCTTGAGAGTCATGGACAAGAGTGTAGTGCCCGTGGGTCCAGCGTCGCAGCTCCCCCGCGCACTCAGGGGTGCCTGAGCCTAGGAGAGGGCACAAAAACACAGGGAGAGCCATGAAGCCACATCAGCTGAGCTCAAAGCATGTGAGGAGCTCAGTGACCTCACACCACTGTGAAATTGTCTGCCAGCTCCAGTGAAAACAGGGTAAAACCACAGATCACATGTCAATATCTTTCTGAGAGGTGGTTCTAGGTTAGGTACTTCAAGCAATGTGAAGGAGTGGGACCAAGATTTGCTCCATACAGCTTCAAGCTAAAATGTGCTTTGGTTTAACTAGCTGTTCTTCCTTTTTTTTTTTTGTTATGTTTCCCCTGGCTTTACAGTCGAGCTCCAGACCTAAAGAGTCAGCAACCTATCTGTCCTGGAAGTACCCTGGAACTGCCAGAAGCCTCAGGGAAGAAGGATATTGCTCCAAACTCACTCTGCATGTACAATCCCAGGAGGTACATAATTTTAGGGACACTTTCCTTATGGGTCTAGCTCAGTTTTCAATCCATGCAGCCCCAAACTGATACAGGAGTTTAAAATCAAACAGTGGGAACAGGGCAAATAGGAAACCCAAATGACTAGTTGTGGAAATCAGAAAAACAAAGCCTTTTTTCCTGGTGAGTGTTCTGGTGGAATTTTTTCAATAGGACTTGGTTTTTTATTACCTTTTATTCCAGTGTCCACTAACTTGCCTGACTCAGTGCAGGATGAGCATTTTCAAAAATTCTACCCTTAAACTTCAGAGCCACTGTTTTAAACAAACATCACCAATCCAAATCCAAAATTAATCTAATCTTTGATAGCTGTCACTGCTGACAACTAAGTGGTTGTTTCGGCTGACAATGTTTTCTGAAAGGTTGAATCCTAGTTTTAGGTATCCATTTTCTAATTCTAAAATTGTCTTACTTCTGACCTGTTCACCTTTCTCTTTTGGATTTATTATCTCATAGAAGAATATGCTTTATATGAAGCAGGGCTATGTGGATGTAGAAACCACGTAACAATTGACAAAAGATAACAGCCCCCCCAAAAGTCCCACCCTTAAGACTTAGGTCTGTTCAAAATGGTTTCTTCAAATTAGTCATTGATTTACTCCAGTCTTTTGCAATGGTCACTGATTCCAAATAAGCAATCTAACATGCTTCAAGTCCCATGTTTGTGCTGGGGCCTTGTACTGGCTGCAGTGCATGGTGAAACACTAGTTCCATGAAAATCACTGGGAATTTTGTTTGAATCCTTTCACACTGGTGCTGCTCTACTCACCACTCTGCATCTCGCCGTCTTGTGTGTCAGGAGCATTGTTAGGCTGGTGTGGCTGATGGGGATTGCCATTAGCAGGTTGTTCAGTCTCTTCCTGCTCAGGTTTGGGACTGCTATGCCCAGTGCTGTCTGCTGCTTGTCCCTCCCCAGCATCTTCATCCTCATCAGAAGGAGCCAGGAAGTGTAGCTTTAGGCCAGTGAAGTTGGAAAGCAGTAAAAACAAGGCCTCAGAGCGCAACAGCTGCAGGAATTTCTTCAGGATGTCAGGGAGGCTGTCTTCCTCTGCTGCCTCATAGAATCTGAAAGACAGCAGATGTAACTCCTTGCTGGAGAGCCAACAAGGACCATGTCCAGAGGGACAGCACTGACTGGTGCAGCCTCATGGCAGCTCCTATTCAGCCTGATCACCAGGTGCAGCATGCTGTCATTCCCCACCTTTTATTGGCTGGCCCTCGACTACTCCACCGGATCTCTTTGTTCTCCAATGCTTCACAGAGTAGTTGGTATTTCTCTTTCTGGGAGAAGGAGACACAGAAATGTTAACATTTAGCTCCCAGGAAAAGGTTGAAGACAAGTGTTTTATTTTTGCTGAGTCCCTATGCAGCAGTGTACAGGCAGTCAGAGGGGATGATTCCACAGAGTCAGAGTGGTTGAGGTTGGAAAGGACCTCTGGAGGTCACCTGGTCCATTCCTCTTTAGGTGTGAAACTAGAAGGTGTTTTGTTTTAACAGATGTGTAAGCAAGCCCTTTCCCAGCCTCCATGCCATGTGGTACCTGCCAGCCCTCTGACCATATTCTGGCAGATCACATCAAATTGAACCACTGGGCTCACCTTAAGAAAGTCTTTCAGGAGAATTTCTGATCGGTCCTCAAATTCCTCCTGGATTTGAGCTTGGGAGTCCATGTCCAAATAAACTAGATTGATCCACTCATATAATATTTCATGCTGGAAGGGAAATGTATTAGAACACTGAATTTTCAAAAGCGAGTAAGATTCCCCAACTCCCCCTACTGAGCTGGCCGCAGGGCTGGATTCCTACATGCACACACTCCATTCCCTTATTTCATTGCACCACAAGTATTCACCACATTCTCTGAACTACTGTAGGTATGCAAAACATACTAAGATGCATAAGAAAGAAACTGGATACAAATTTATGGACACGAAATAAAAAGGAGAATGGGATAAAGACTAAAGCATCCCCAGTACATCAGTGCATTCTCTAACTGGTATTACAGGAACAGGACAGAGACAGAAATGTAGATATGCAGATGTAGGCTTGTTACTCACATCGTAGGGGATGTGTGGGCTCCTGGCCAAGGGGGCTTCAATGTGCCGTGCAGGTCTGGCCACAGATGGGCCATGGAACCAACCACTCACTGACAGGCGGCACTTCTGCAACACAACTTCTGACACCTGCAACAACGTTGGACAGCATGTCACTGGTTAGACAGGGACCTGGTGTAGCAGGTACCATGCAAACTCGTGACAGGAAATGGACCTGGCTCCAGAGAGCCCACTGCATACATAGAAGTGTCAGACAGGGCTAGACCAGGACAGATTATCAGACAGAGGCCTATTGTCCTGAAGCCCATTGCCCGTTTCCAGAATTCCAGTAGAAGATTTTTTACTCCAAGCTCACAGAGAATCCATTCTCTCTCTCCAAGAGCTTTTGAGTCATGGATTTTTAGAACAAAATTGAATCACTACCTGAAAACAATCAGGGCAGAGACCAAGTAGATGCTTCTGGTAATTAACAACTGTAGGACATAAACGATATAAGAATAACCCCCTAAGTGGCCTAGGTCAGGATATGCCCAACCTATATCACTGATCATCTTCCTCTCCAGCCTTCTGCTCTCTGGCCCTGTTTGATGTAGTCCCTGATACTCTCAAGTACACAGGAGTTTCAGATTTCAGTCAGGTGTTTGTGTCACGCAGTTCCACAAATTATTCATCCTGTTTCCAGGCATTTTCCTGAAAAGTGTCACAGAGTACTCCTTAACTCTATCAGCATTTCTGCTGCAGGGCACCACACCACATCTGTGTCACTGAGGGGGTACAGCCATATCTGCACAGTGCCCTTGCACTGTTGGCAAGGTGATGGATGGCTTGAGGAGCTCTTCTGGAGCAAAGTCATGACTGGCACATCAAAAATGTGAGCTAGTTTAAAACAAGCCCGCAAACAGAAACAAGCGAGAGCCAAATTCACAGCAGTGGCATGCCACGATAGTAACACAAAAAAGAAATGGAAATTCTTTTTTCCCAGGATGATGCAGCTGGACTGATGGTTTAAAGTTGGCTTTGTTGATTTTTGTCCTCCTTAAAGTCCTTGAAGCCCTCTCTTTAGCACAGAGCACTTAGCATGAGTATCCACTCTACCCAGTTCTTCTCCCTCCCCATCAGGATCTTAATAACACACAGACTGAATAACCACAACAATGAGGATCAAAAAATCAACAAGAGACAGCTCCTTGCCTGGTGGAAAGAGACTGGAGACACTTCAAAGAAAACCAGTGTGTTCCACGAAGGCACTAATGACTTGGTGATTTGCTGTGGCTGAAGGTGTTCTGAGGATGAAAACATACTCTGGTTAAGATATGAACTTGGACTCACTAGAAACTGCCATTTCTCTCTGATTTCATGACACTGTGACTGATGGGACACCTGGGTATAAGGGATGGAGCTCAGAGGAGGTGAGGAATCAGCGCACCTCTGCATGGAGACAGGCAGAAATACATGGGACTGTTCAGCTCGGAGAAGAGAAGGCTCTGGGGTGACCTAAAGCCTCTTCCAGTGCCAAAAGGGGCTACAAGAGTGCTGTAGAAGGCCTTTGGACAGACAAGGGCATGGAATGACAGAGCAAGAGGGGATGGCTTCAAACAGACAGAGGATGGGTTTAGATTAGGTATAAGAAAGGATTTCTTTACTATGAGCAGTGAGGCACTGGAACCGGTTGCCCAGGGCAACTGTGGATGCCCTATCCTGGAAATACTCAATGGGCTTTGAAGCAACCTGGTCTAGCAGAGGGTGTCCCTGCCTACAGCAAGCTGGCTGGAACAAAATGAGCTTTAAGATCCCTTTCAACCCAAATCGTTCTGGTTCTATTGCTGGAAATGGAAGTTACTGTCATCAGTCTGGAGTTCCAAGCACAGTTACTGGCATTACTTCTATCTTGCCTCTACTCTTGGCCCTTTCAAAAGTTTCTTTGTCTGCTGTTGCCTGTTAGCACTGTCTGCAAAGCCCCCTACAGCCCATCCCTAAGGGGCACATCTTATACATCAGCTTCTCTGAACAAAGGAGGAACTCTTTATCTCCCTTCTACTGTTTGAGGTGAGAGCTGCTGCAAGGGGCACATAAGCTTCATCCTTTTCATCCACCTGAGGCTGAGTTTAGAGCTTTTACCATCTGTGCTGTACAGATCCAACGTTCCCCCGTCATTTTTCTCCCAGGGTGGGACGAGGTACAGGATGAAAGCGATTCTCCGACCTTCCAGTTCATCATCGTGGCACAGCAACACATCTGCAATTACACATGTTTTGCTGCTGTAGCGTTTTTCCAGTACAGGCACGATTCAGTCCAACAACTGCTTCCCAGCTTTGTCCCCGCAAGGATATGACAAGAAAAAACATGTTCTTTCCAAGAACTGCATTTTCACTCATCAGCATCACTAGCCTGAGATCTGCAAGATTCACTTCTGTGGGACTCCACTGCAATTAGCAGATCAGGCCACTCTTAAGGTACAGGCAGTTATACAACAGCAACAGTTTTTTCATCATTTGTATTTCATTTTCAGACACTGTTTTGCTGCTGGCAGCTTCTGGGACCCTCTGGAACCAGAATAAAATGAGGTATTCAATAGACATTTTGTTCCCTAGATATGTGCAAAAGCTTTAGGGAAAGGATCACATATAGACTGACCAGTATATTCATATTTGGCAGAGGATATGTCAATAGTGGGCTCCAGCTCTGTCTGGGTCACAGCAGAAAGCCACGCTCGGAATTCTTCACACAGAGCATGCCTGAGAAGATAAGTACACAGTAAGGGTTAGGGTTGGGTTGGGTTAGGCTTAGGGTTAAGGTTGGGTTAGGGTTGAGGCTTAGAGTTAGGGTTTAGGTTCAGGGTTAGGCAATAACCAGTAACAGGCATGCAACCAGTTTTTAGGTGGACCAGGAAGCATTTCAGAGGTGACAGATGCAGGAGGGCTTAGCATGCAGGAAAGCTGAACAGATTTCAGTGCCATGACAAGCATAGAGCAGATTGAGCTTTCCGGGGCCGTGTTTTTGCCCGAGTACTGGGGCAGAAGGCAGCCACGCCGTGAGCCCACCCAGCAATCGTCCTCCCCTTGGAGCCACCACGGCTCTTCTCCACCCTGAGCGGGCAATCCCCTAGCCCACGTTTTACCTCAGGGCGGCGACGTGGGGCTCTGGGCTTGCCCCCAGCTCCTCGGACTGCGGCGGCCCATGGAAGAGAAGAAGGGACGGGGGTTAGCGTGTCTCGGCTCGGCCCAGCTCGGCCCGGCCCGGCTCAGCTCGGCCCTGGGCCCACCTGCCACAGCGAGAGGAGGTCGTTGCGCCGTCGGCGGAAGCCGAAGCCCAGCAGTTCATCCCGCAGCGCCTCCGCGAAAGCCGGGCTCGCCAGGAAACCGGGAATGACAGCGTGCCGGAACGGGGCCGGCTCCAGCACCACCGCTTCTGCAAGAGAAGGGCCGTCGGTGAGGGGCGGAGAGCTGGGCCACGCTGTACCATCCCAGAGCCGCTCCCCGCGGCTCGGTCGGGCCGTACCGTGCTGGAGCCGCTCCCCGCGGGCCCAAGCCCCCCCCGCGCGCTCCCGCAGCGCCGCGTCCCGGAGGGCCGTGCACAGCTCTGCGCGCGCCTCGCGCCTCCCGCGCTTCGCCGCCGCCGCCGGCGCTGCCGCTTCGTGACGCTTGGTGGCCATGGCACTGTCCGGCCGGACTACAACTCCCTGCGATCCCCGCGCTCCGCCGGCGGTGGCCAATCGGATCGTTCAGGAGGCGGGGCGGAATGCCATTGGCCAATTAGCGAGGAGAGGCGGGGCGGAGCGCGGTGGGTCCCGGCAGGCGGCGCGCGGCGCTGAGGGCTTGGCGCGCGTTAATGGCGGACGCCGTTCCTGCTGCCCAGCATTGATCTCCCGCTCTCGCCGCCTCTTCCCGCCGCTTTTCGCCATGTCCGTGGTGCCGCCCAACCGCTCGCAGACCGGCTGGCCCCGCGGGGTGAACCAGTTCGGGAACAAGTACATCCAGCAGACGAAGCCGCTCACGCTGGAAAGGACCATCAACCTGTGAGCGCCGCCTCGGGCCTGCCTCGCTCTGCCCCCTCCCGTCCCGCCCCGCTGGCGAGCTCGTCCTCGCTCTGTCAGCAGGCTCGGCGGGCTTTTCCCTCAGGGTCGCGGCCCTTCGGAGGGCTGGGGGCTCAGCGGCGGCAGAGCCCGGGTGCCGGTGGGGCCCGCTCCCCTCACAGGGACTGCTGAGCCGCGCTGTGGGTACTGAGGGCTTGCCGGCCTTCGGGAGAGCGTGGAGTATTTGATGTGAATGCTTTAGTGCTTAGAAAGAGTGTCTGGCTCGGGAGGTGCGAACCCCAAGTAACACAGGGAGGGTTTTGGTGTGCTGAGCATCACAGACGTTTTCGCACTCTCATAGGCATCCGGAAAAGCGACAGAGAGAGAAAGGGCTTTTTCTTGGCCTCGCTGGGATTTGGGCTGACCCTGGGCAGTCAGTAGGATGTGGCTGGTGTTTGTGTTTTGTCTGGTGCAGCTGTTGGAGTTAAAATTCAGAGCGTTTGCTACCAGAGAAAATTGTCATAGATACATAAATACTTATCAGTAAATAGTTTGTATTTTTTAAATGAGGAAATAATATTTTTTTCTTCCTCCAGTAAACTCTGGTGGATGTGGGATATGTTCTTTGCTAAGTACATTTGTCAAGTTGCAAAAACCAGCAAATGTTAACTGCAACAATCAATATTCAATTTTAGCTATTAAATCACTGACACTTTTGTGGTTTTTTAGTATAGCTGAGTTTATTTACAGAGTCTTGTGAAAGTTCAAAAACTTCAGAAATTGGAATCTTTTTATTTGGTTTCTGAAGCAAAGACTCATCAGGAAGCTGTGTTATCAGCAGCACTTTTTAAGTCGAGGCTAGGAATTTTGATGTACAAATCAAATGTTTTAATGCACCCACATTAGTATAGTATGGGTTAGCATAGTAGGTTATAATAAAGCCATTTGTGTATCTAAAAATGGAAACGAATGGAAAAAGAAATGTTAATGGTTTTAAGCTGTAAGTGAAAGTGGGAGAGCTTGTTAGTAAATGAATCTGTGGTTTGGAAACTGTTTTGGCTCTCTTGTCTACAAGAGAAAAGGCTCTAATAATGGCAGGTGGCTTGTGATTTCACCACTGTAAAACAGGAGGAAAATTGGAAGAGGAGTTGTGCTGGAATTTGAGGGGGGAAGAGTGTATGCTGCTAAAGTTTGACATGTTTGGGGAAAGAATCCATGACAAGATGCCTCTCAAGGAAAACAAGATCAGTTATTCATTCTGTTAATTCAGTAGCTGTGTGCCACAAGTCAGTAAAACCATGATGATAACTCATCACTGCTCTGCCCAGAACCATTTTCTTTTCCCTTTTAACTTAGCTGCATGATTCTGTCTTTCTTCCAGTTGTCTTGCCATCAGACCTCTATGTTACATGGATTTAATTGCACAATAATACTCCCCTGTTGCCTCTTGTGCTGTCTTGGACTGACCCATTTCTTGGCTAACCTTTCCTTTCTTTTCTGATTTCAGTGCCTCTTACCTGGAGAAATCACCAAGTTTCTGCTGCACTGTCACAAGAGTGCAGGGGCCCAGCACCACCCCCACAGAGGGATCTGCTCACACTCTTGATCCTACCCCAGGCTCCCAACCCTGCACTCAGAAACTCATCATTTCTCCTCTGTGATCCACATGTCTGATTCCCCACTTCAAAACAAAACCACTTCTAACAGTTTAGTTCTCAGGCTGTCATTACATCTGCAGAAAAAAACTGCAGTCCTGTGCATCTTCCTTCCTTCCTGCCTTTCTAGCAGAGCTTTGTCTCCACTTTCTTTTCCAGCTCCTGTCAAAGCTTCAGCTGCCTGTTCCCTGCAGCGTGGAGATCAAAGAGGGTGGCTGTTGAATAACAGTTGGTTCTATGCTTCTTTTCCTTCTTTTGAGCTAGCACCAGGCTAGAGTGTAGCTCAACAGGTCTGTGCTTGTGTGTTCCATAGTGCAGATCTCCCTGGGACAGGAGGCTTATAAGCCACCAGCAAGGATTTTAGCCCAGCACTATGACTTACCCATCAAGCAGTGAAGGGTCTGCCTCAGGCTATGTGCTGTGTCATGGTGATTTAAAGTTAGATTTCTTGTTATGCAGCCACTTTTTTTCTTCTCTTTATAGGTATCCTCTGACAAATTACACGTTTGGCACAAAGGAGCCTCTGTATGAGAAGGACAGTTCTGTGGCAGCTCGGTTTCAGCGCATGAGAGAAGAGTTTGACAAGATTGGCATGAGGCGGACAGTGGAAGGGGTTCTGATTGTGCATGAGCACAGGCTGCCCCATGTGCTGTTACTGCAGCTGGGTACAACTTTTTTCAAGCTGTAAGTGTCTGTTTCTTAAGTGTAATTTCAGTTTATTGTCACAGACCACTAAACATGCGGGCTAGAGGTTAAACTGTGGCCAACTGCTCAGTGTTTTGAATGGGATTCATTGCTTGTAAAGACTTAGTCTGGAAAGTCTTTTTTGAATGATGGGGTTTTCATCTAAAGTGTATTTGTTTGACTCTGCTCATGAGGGGGTGATTTAGTTTGGAACTGACTAGGAATCTTAGTGCATCACTACTGTAAAATCTTGTTTAGAACTCATTAGCAGCAGTTGGTGCGTTGTACTTGCATTGTGAAAGCTGTTAGGCTTCAGTAGCTTATGCTATGCCCACAAAAATGGGCAAGTGGAGGTCAAGGACTAACCTGCCGTAAATGCACAATGATACCTGTTTACAAACTAATGGTTGAGCTGGCTTAGCAAGAAAGGTAGGCATCTAAATTTGAGAAAATTGCCCCAGTTCATCTCATAGTTACGACTATGTGACACCTTCAGCCAGAGTGAAATTTTAGTGTTTGAATATGGCTGTAGTGATGGTGGTGATTTTCTTTTTTAAACTAGGTGGCCTTGGCTTGTCTCATGTTACCCTGCTTGTGTTCTTATTCTTCTGTTTTAACCTTTTATATTCTCAATTTTGTGTGTGTGTTAAGTCTAATTTTACATAAAGATTCGTTTTTGACATCTTGATTTGAAGGGTTTTTGTGGACAAACTAGGCAAGACTGTAAATTACCTGCAAAATGCTGTATTGATGAAAAGGAGTAATCCTGCATAATTTTCCCACATGAGTTTTATTTTCTGCTTTCTGTATGCTTCAGTGAGTGCTGTTTTTGTGATAAGAACAGATACAGGCAGTATTTACAGCCCTTCCCCTTCTAGTTATTATTGTTAGAGCTTTACTCTTTGAGTGTCCCAATTATTATTGTATGTATTGTTATGCTTTGTCCTGCTGAAATGAAACTATTTTATGCAATGGTTATTTTTATAAGAGACATAAATACATTAGTTTCAGTTTTGGTGAAATCTGTCCTGTTGTCTTCAAATTCAGCAAAGCTAGATTTGGAACTTCTGACTTAAGAGCCATAAGTGAATTTGTAACTCCTTGCCTGGAAGCACACTGGAACTTGCCTGTGGAGATTGGTAAATGCAATAAAATAACTTTAGCTTTCATCATTGATTATTTTAACAGACCTGGTGGTGAACTCAATCCAGGAGAAGATGAGGTAGAAGGGCTCAAGCGCTTAATGACAGAGGTCTGTTTTCTTTAATTATGTTGTATAGCAGAATTGTTGCATTATTTTAGAATTACCAGAGTAAGCTAAAGCATTAGAGTAGTCTTCTTACCACTGTTGTTATTTTGTTGCTTTTGTGATGTTCTCAGGTAGTTAACAAATAAAGCAGTCAAGTTTTCATTTATCTGCGTCATGAGTGTGGCTGACTCCTACCTGCTGCTCAAGTCCTGTGTTCATTTGCAGCTTTGCTTTCTGACTGGCATCAGGCAAGTGAGTGTAGAGATGAGCAATAAAATCTGTTGTGGAGGTCAACTGATGGGGACTTGCCTTTGAGACAGTCCTCCCAATGGATCATTTTCTCCGAGTAACTAAATTAATTCTGCCAGATAGGGTAACAATGTATTTCATTCTTCCCATTGGTCTAATAGGACTCAGTCCAACTGTATGCAGCATAGATCTTGAAATGCTTTCTAGAGTGCCCTTGTCCTACCAGGTGAGGAGGCTTTTAGTAAAGAATCTCACTTTATACAAAAATACTCTACAATTCTATTGAAAGCTGTCTCAGAGCAGTTATGAACTACATCAGACACTTATTACAGCACGTCTTTGTGCTTCCAGTATGTGTTTACTAAAAAAAATTTCCTTGAGGTAGTTCAAGGTCTGATTATTACTGGATTTTTGATAGATACTGGGTCGTCAGGATGGTGTTCAGCAAGACTGGGTGATTGATGACTGCATTGGCAACTGGTGGAGACCAAACTTTGAACCTCCACAGGTAAGTACTTCTGTGGGCTTCCATCTTTGGTCAAGTTCTATTTGTACTTCTAAAAGCCTTCAACCTACCAGATGGGCTTCCTGAGTACCTGCTGCAGGAGCAATTAGTTTTTCTGGGTTTTTTCTATTTCATCTCCTTTCTACTACTGAGAAGAAACGACAGCCTTTTTTTTAATGGACACTGCTGTCTCCCTCCTCACACTCATGTGATGGATGAGAAACCACTGGATGTAATAGCTTCCAGTTCTGTGCTGAGACAGACGCACCATTTAAATTCCTTTTGTAGCCACAATGAAAGCTCTTGCACTGCTGCTTATGGAGCAGATGCCCTGTGAATAAATTAGTCTCACTACCCTGTTTCTAAGGCTTTAATACTGAAAATCCTTGCTCAGTTTGCTTTTATGCATTTCTGTTTTATTGAGTTGTTTTAACTGCTCGTGAATATTGGTGCCACTTCAGATTCTGTCAATAGTTGTGACAGCAAGAGCATTCCTTTCTTGAGTACTTTCTTATGAAAATGGCTTTCTTTATTTGATGCCACGAAAGAACAATATATGACACATTGAAAGCTTGTACAGGGCTTGATAAATTATGAAGTAGAACTTAAGATTGCACAATATTTTCAAAGCTCTGTACAACTGTTTTTTACCATTTTTCTTCTAGTATCCATATATCCCAGCTCATATTACAAAGCCTAAAGAACACAAAAAGCTTTTTTTGGTCCAGCTTCAAGAAAAGGGTAAGTGTTTGCATCAAAGTGTTGTATTTGTAACCGTGTTTAAATGCTTGCATTTTACACAAGGAAATGTAATAGCGAGTTGTGATTGTATGCTTGCAGTTGTTTGTAGTTGATCACTAACAAAGTTAAATGTTGGTATTTGTTTTGAGAGTATATCCTTTGAACATGAGTTCCTAGTAAATTTTCATTCCTGCTCCTGCATCAGTCTGTACAGCATGTGAATCCCACATTTAACTAGACAAGGAATAAACCTGCTTGAGTGCTCCATGTAGTGAACTTGTTTTGAGGTCTGTGTGGGATGATGATACCTTGGCTGAATGTGAGCTGGTTTTTCTGATTCATCAGCTTGTATTTGTTTTTAGCTTTGTTTGCAGTCCCCAAAAATTACAAGCTGGTTGCAGCACCATTGTTCGAGCTCTATGACAATGCACCAGGATATGGACCCATTATTTCCAGCCTTCCTCAACTCTTGAGCAGGTATGTTGTATTTGTATAGTGGTTCTTGGGAATAGATTTGCTGTGGGACACCAGAGCAATGCAAGGTGCTACAGAAACCAACTTTAAAAGGTTGCATCTATCCCAAAGATTCTGCCTCAGACAAGGTGTGATGGATACTTTCGAGGCACTGATCACAACTAGCTAGCACCAAAGTCCTACCTAGCAGTTGTAGCTAATGTAGATGTGGAAGATAGTGAGGATGAGGCTGTGCAGAGAGTGAGGAACAGCTTCCTGTAGCTGTTGGGGACAGCTGGAGAGTTAAAGCCAGGATGTGAGTTTGAAGCACTGAGTTAGGTGTGCTTAAAAGTTATCACAGCTTTGTGCTGTTAAATGTGGTGGGTTTTTTACACTCTCTAGTAGAGTTAATGAAGTGTAGCATCTCTATGACACAAATATCTGTAGGGACAGCTGTATTTTTTCCTTCCTCTTCCAATGTGTACATGCTTTGACTTTCTTACCTGGAAATGGCTTGTGGCTTGTCTCTCCAGAGCTCACTAGTCCCGCTGGTCTCTTACTTTAGAGAATATTCAGGCATGCCAGGTGTCCCACAGCCTGCCAGCTCTTCCTCAGGAAGGCAGTTCTGTCACCCACCTACTATGATGAAAAAAGTATGTTAGTAGAATGTTAGCACTGGTGTTGCCCATAATATTCTTGTTTCCTGCTGAGGTTTTTTTCTCTCTAGCCCAAATTTAGCCTTTTCCTCCTCTAAAGATGGCAGGTACTTCCTCTTGAGTACCAGCAAAATACTGTCTGTTATGCAGGCTGGGAAGTGGTGCATATCTGAATGCTGGGCATCTGGAAGCTGAGATGGATGCTTGCTTCCACTGTTGTTTATGAAACTTAGTTGGGAAAAATTATCTCTTGAGTATGTCCATATGTTCCCCTTGGAATATGTAAGGTTGGCCTGGCAGCAGAAGTGCTGCAAAAGAGCTGCTGATGGAGGAATGTAATTCTCACTGTGATTTTTGTATCTCTGAACCTGTTCTAGGAGATAAAATGTTAATAATTAGTTCTTCTGCAACCTTAAGAGACAGTTGTGCAATACTAGTATAGGACTGGCTGTTAAAAATTATACTCCCTGCTATTCTGTAAAGCTGTCTTTTTAAAAAATGCCTGTCAGGTGAAGGCTTATCCAGAGCAGAAACAAAACATTTGCTTATTCATTCAAAAATGCCCTTAAATAAAAAGAATGAAAATTCCTCACTTGGTATAATCCTTTTAATTTTAGGTTCAATTTTATTTACAACTGAATTCCTGTATACCTGAAGACTCCAATAGAAGAAGCCGTCTCTGTGAGCACAGCTTTAAACTGTAGAGAAATGAATACGTGTGACACAAGGATTTTTTAAAGTCATTCTGTTCCTGAAGGCCACTAAACATTCTGTGGTATGAACAGAGAAGTGAATCTCAACTGTTTAGCTAGAGAGATGGCAATGGGCTACCAGTGTTTCAATCACTTTTCACTGTAATACTCACCAGTTTTTTGTTTTGTACAACATTAAACAATATGGTTAAGATTCTGTTTGTGTTGGGTTTGGTTTGGTTTTTGTTGTTGGCGTTTTTTCTTTTTTTCTTTTTTTTTTTTTGGGGGGGGGTGTTTTTTTGTTTTTTTTAGGGTTTTTTTCCCTTCTATTTTTTAGTTGTTTTATTTTTCTTTAATTGTCTCTTTTAGGGGCATATTTTAAACTTTATTACTTTTCTTCAGGAGTACAGATGACCTTGGAAATGAGGAGGAGCTAAGCCATTCAGATGCTGCAATCTCTATCCCTGAGCAGGGAATATCCCTAGGATCAGGGAAGAATTAGTATAAGTGGGTGCAATATTGTTTTGAGCCTTAATTAACTTGGAGACCAGAACTACTGTTTTGAGGGAGCATGAGTACTTAAAGGCAAGTGTAGCCTTTACATTTTTTTACCAGAACTGATCTGTTTGTACAGGGCTTGGAGGAGATGCAACATGCATCTGTTCCTTCAGTGCCCTCTTAAGACAGTAACAACCCAAAAAATTCTGTAGGACTGGTCTGAGATACAGTTAAAAATGGGGAAAGTGAAGTTAATTTTGTATATTTTTCCTCAGCTATGGGACAGAATCAGGGTCATGCTGAAACGCTTTGCCAGTGCCACATGCAAGTGGTTCCATGTTATGCTGACCTGTGGTGTTTCATCCTGTAAGGGATACCCACGCTTCTGCTTTTTCTCCTCAACATTTCAGTCCTGTAGGTAGTAAATACCAGTCTTTCTAATTCTAGGGTTTTTACATGCTTGGCTAAACGTAAAGTCCAGTTGGATGTGACACTTTCCAGTGCCTTTAGTCTTCCATATTTTTGCTTAATGAGTCTTTAAAAGTTTTGTTTCCAAGTTCTGTTTCTGATCAGAAGATGCACTGTTGCTTGTGCACTGTCCTCTTTTATGAAGGCAGGGTTGGAGAATGCCTGCTGCCAAGAGAACTCAGTCTTGCCAAAGTGCTTGGCTCTGCTGCCATCTGCACTGGTAAGCAATGTACAGAACAATCCTGACAGCTTGGTGCTTCGGTCAAATTGAAGCTGTGCAGTATGGGAAATGTACTGACAAAAGCTAGGAAAGGTACTGGAAGGGCTGTTCACTTTGGCCCTATGGATGGAAGGCCCAGACAGATGGTGAGTAGAACGTATGGTTTCTCAGCTGTGCTGGGGGAAATAAAGCTAGCAGGGGAGTGGAAAAGAGAACCCTTTTTGCCCGTCGAGGTAAGGAAGGACAAGTGGAAGTTTGGAAGTCAGATGCTGCAAGAACGAGGAGCAGAGTGCAGCTTTTGAGCCCTGGCACATAAGAAGACATCTCACATTACTTACCACACCGTAGTTTGGGAGACTAATTCTTGTTCCAGGCTGCCTGTGGAAGGGCGCTGCTCCTGCAGTCTCTTCGCGCTCTCCCCTGCAACCCTGCCTGTAGGTTTGGGGCTTCCCGAAGGCCCTTCTAATTCCTCCCACGCGCGGCTCCGTCGGTGCGGCCGCCGTCCCGGGCACCGGGGGGTGCGGGGCAGGGCCGGGCCGGTGGAAGCGCCGCCCCGGCCGTGACTCAGCGCGCGGGGTGACGGGCGGACGCGGCGCCCGGAGCCGAGGCGNCGGGCCGGGGCAGGGCGGCGGCGAGGGCTCCGCGATGCCGCTGCTGTTCCTGGAGCGCTTCCCCTGGCCCAGCCTCCGCACCTACACGGCGCTCAGCGCCCTGGCGCTGCTGGGCGCCGGCCTCAGCGCCTACCGCGCCCTCAGCCAGGCGCCCGGCGGAGCGGCGGACACCGAGTCGGCCGAGCCCCAGCGCTGCGCCGGCCCGCGGGCCCTGGACGTCGCCTACTACCTGCTCTCCGACAGCCTCTGCGTCTGGGTGAGCCCGGGGCGGCGGCGGGGCCTGCGGGCCCGCGGCCTGCGGGGCTGGGATCGATCGGGATCGGCTTCTGCCGGCACCTCCCCGCGGCCGAGGGCAGGCGGGCGGGTCCGGGGGGTGTTTCGTTATTGTTATTTGAAAACTGCTCGCGGAATAAAGAGGGGGCTCGGCTTGGTTCCCCCTGTCCGCCCCGGGCCGCCTCCGCAGCCGCTTCCCTTCCTGCTTGGCCGGGGCGGTGGGGGCAGCGTTAGAGCCGAGCGCCCCGAGAGTTCAGCCCGCGGCTTGTGCTTCTCTTCCCGAGCGCCCTCCGCTCGTCCTGGCTGGGGGGGGTTGGGAGAAGCTTATGGGAGCGTTTGCCGCGGTCCCAGGCGGGTGCTGGGCTAAAGCTTCGCCAAGCACTGCCCGACCTGCTCTGCCAGAAATCTGAGTAAGGGACTGTCAGGTATTCGAGCCCAAGCCTTACATGCATTTATATATATTTTTTTTAAATAGCACTTAAAAGTCTTGTAGGTTAGAAGAAACGTTCTCACCATTTAAGGAAAAAAGAAAGAAAATAATTTTCTGTATATTTTAAAACCCAAAGATCATAATGGTTTATGACTTGGCTCACTGATTTGTAGTTGAAATAAGGACTCAACAAGGGGATATCGAAACCTTGCTGAGTTGTTGCTGTTGAACTTTTCGTCTGTCTGTCACTCAAAGGTGGCAGTAGTTGGACATCTGCTTCACAACATGCTTGCTTGACTGAGGTGCTGATTTTTTAATATCCCAAACACATTCGTTCTGCTGAAATGCGGTCTCAGGACCTTAAGTTAAGAGTTCTGGAAAAGTTTATTGTATGTCCTTTGGAAATGAGAGGGTGAGGCTTCTTCATCCACCTCCTTGCCTTTTTAGCGTCCTGCTTAGGTCAAAAGTTAATTACAAGTGCCTTTGGCAAATGTGAGATAGCAGTTTTCCCAGGCCCATGCGTTCTGCTTCTTGCTCCTTTTCTGTAAAAGTTTCCCAAGAAAGCCTCAAGCAGTGTTGTTACTGAAGGGGTGTGTGCTATTCGGCATGTTTTGAGGCAACCTCTGAATCCTCTTACTGTAACAAAGATTCAGACTGGAGTTTTCTTATCTGCCATATGTTAAACAAAATTACCATCTTAGTAATCTCTAAGTTTTGTCCTCATGTTCCTTGTGAAATTTGCTAATCCGCATGAAATAATTTATTGTGAAGAGGTAGATCAGTTTGTCAGCTGTAGTGCTTTATCAAACTGACTGTGTTAGTATTTCTAGAAAAAAAAAAGCTAAGTGACTTACTAGCTACTTCATGTATCTCGGAAGAGGCCAGGCTTAAATTTCACCAAAAAAGGGAACTAATACTGTTCGGCGAACAATGGCAGGTTTTGTTAGACTAGTTCATTCCTCTTCTCTCCCTCCTTCTAAATAGGGCAAAAGTAGTTGTTGCTGACTGCTTTCTTTCTTTCCAGGTGCTAGTGAACACTGCCTGCTGTTTTCTGATGCTGGTTGCTAAGCTAATCCAGTGTATGGTGTTTGGTCCTCTTCGTGTCAGCGAGAGGCAGGTGAGAAAGCAAACAAGGAAACTGTGAAACAGGACAAATGTTGTGATTTTCTACATGGAATTGCTGAAACTGCACAAGAAAAGTAAATTTTACAATACATGTCTTACCATTTGGTTAGCTAGTATATCCACAGGCAAAAGCTTCCGGTTTATTTCTAAAGGAATTTTTCCTGTTGTATTTTATAAGCCCACAGTCAACTTAAAAATCTTTCTTCAATTAACTCTGTCAGATTTCTTTCAAGTGCACCTCACTTCGAAATACTTGTAACATGTTCTTCTCTATCCTTTCTGCACCTGGCAGTATTTCTCCGTTGCGTTTTGTAGTTGTCAGCACTGGCAGTCTTGACTTCCCTCTTCTTTTGTACCTTGACTGCTGGAGAAGTGCTTTCCATCCTCATACACTGAGTGGATGGTTTATCAACCTGCAGGTTTAATAGGGAGTAGGCAAGAAAATCCCCAGAGAAGGGAGGTGAGCAGGACTGAAAACCGAGGCTGTTTAGTCCTGCTCTTGGCTATGGAAGAATGTTTGTAAAAATTCATCAAGGGAACCATGACAGCCCATAGTTTTTAAAAACAGGATTCTGCAGAAGATGAAAGCAGCAGCAGGACCTTGAATAGTATCTCTATATTCTTTAAAAAATCAGTTAGGCAAATGCATAAGTTGCTTGTGTAAATGCAGTAGCACTGGAGTGTGTCCACTATTAAAAAAAGGTCTTTAAAAATGTGGTTCTTTAGGAGGAATCAGGCCATGATGATTTTTGACATGCAGAACTGAGGCGCACAAAGCCTCATTAATAACTGTGGATCTCTCAAAGCCTATTGTATTTGCAATTCATACCCCGTAGAGTCTCTGAGTGTTTTGTTAAAACCAAGGCACTATCAAACTGCAGTGGGCCAGATTTTCTATCCCAGTCCATGTTGACTATAAGGATGTGGAATTTTAACTGGTGATAGTTTCCAGGATGTTCTCCATCCTCTTAAAAACTGAAGCGAAAAGCAGTAGCTCTGGATCCATTTGTGTTTAGACAGCAGGAGTTTGCCTCAGTTGTCATATGAAGGAAAGATGCTTACTAATAGTGGCGAGCCCAAAACCGGCAGCATCATTAAGGAATTCAGGGCCTGTATTAACTAAACTCCTGGTGACTTCATTGTGTACTTTAACAAAACATTTTGTTTCATAAATTTTTTTATCCCCTCCAAGCTGGCTTACTGTCTGCTGCTTGAGAACGTCATATTGTTTCTTTCATGCTGCATGTGTGGGAATCATTTAATTTTCATTGCTCATCCACCTCATTCTCCACTGCAGGCATTGTGATTCTTAAGAACAGATTTTGTCATCTTTTCTTAAGTATCCGTACTTTTTGGCAGGTCTTTGGAAGCAAGGTGCTAGGCAATTTGGGCATCTTAAATAACTAACTGTGGCAGCTCTTCCAGCAGAGAGGACTGTGTGTTTGCAGCCTGGTAGCTGAGTTTCTTGGGCATGAAGAATCAAAGTGAGATCAGACTTGCTTCATTCTGAGCACTGTTTTAGGAGTGTAGCAGGAAACTGCATTGTGTGCTGTGTAGCACAGTTATGGTGCAAAAGAATAGGTAGAAACTAAGATCTGCTAATATTTTTAATACATTTTGTAATTCGCTAAGGGTAATAACAAATACCATTGAAGATATGTATGAGGCAGACTTTAGCTAATGTATTGTTGCATTTCTACTTTCATCTTTTTTTTCATCTCCCTTTCTCTTTTTTTCTCTTTTCCTCTCCTTCTCTCCTCTGTGTGTGGATTGTCAGTGCTTTCACTATAGTAACCAAGTGTCTTCCATTACAGCACCTTAAGGATAAATTCTGGAATTTCATTTTCTACAAATTCATCTTCATTTTTGGTGTGCTGAATGTTCAGACCGTGGAAGAAGTAGTGATGTGGTGCCTCTGGTTCTCTGGACTTGTGTTTCTCCATCTGATGGTTCAGCTTTGCAAGGATCGCTTTGAATATGTAAGTTTTGATTAAGGGCTGTCTTTTGGGACATGCAAATTCTGTTTATGGTTCAGGCACTGGCTCATGATAAGGTACAAACAGATAATTAGACCTTTTCCCCACCCTGTGGTAATGAACACGTGCACTTCCCAGAAGCTTCAAATACTTGCTTTCAAGTACAATGTCAATCTTACTCCTTCAGTTTTCCCATGAGACAAATGGAGCTGAAGATACTTATTTTCTTTAATAAATTGCTTCTTATATGTGCCCTGTAATTACTGTTACATAACTGCATGAGATGGTTTCATAGCTCTCCTTTGTAAAGACATCTTATCAACAGAACATCTCTTAGATTGGTGCCCTTTAGGATTGGCCCATGGAGCCTGTTTCTGCAGATTCTCTGCTCAGGTTTCACACTCATTTATATATACTGAATTTTGACTGCTAGTGTCTTTACAATATATGGTGCAATTTTCTCTCTAAGCTGCATTCCACTTTCTGTTAATAGCAGGAACAAATTAGATAGACATGCAGAAATTGAAGGCTAGGCAAGGAAGAAGATACTGTAATTTAAACAGTAAATCTTGGCCTTTATAATGGACCTGCATTTTCCTAGGCTCCTCTCTCCTGGAATAGAAGTTTGACCTAACTTGAATCCATTAATTTCTTTTTGGTAGATCTGGGCTTTGCAGGTTTTTTTTTAATAATGTCCATTAAGGCCTGCTAATTCACAGGTAACTAAGCACTTAAATTTGAAACTGGATTGACTGGGCTTAGGAAAATTGAAACAGCAGTGAACAAGGCAGTCATCTGGTATTTTTAGTGTTGTTCAGAAAGCTGTGAAAGAACAAAGGTCACGTGGGAAGAAATCCTTGGTAAATTCCTTTTACATTCAAAGCAGCATAGTCAGTTTTTGCTTGGACAAATGATACTTGTGTGATTTGCCTTGCAAAGACAAGGGGCATGTGGAGCTGAACCACTTACAAAGAAGTAAGAAAGAACTCATTTAAAAACAAAACATGGGAATCAACTTGGTTAATCAGACCATAGTGAAGCTTTGGGCAACTCCTTTCCTTGTCCTGTTCTTTCTCATCCTGCCCTGGAAAAAAGAGGATGGACCAACATTCCCTTGGATTGCCTTTGATTTAGACAGACTAGGTGTAGCCCTCTGTTAAGATAGTTTAGAGATTTAACACACTTTGCATGCTATTGAATGCAACAACTGTTTTCAGTAGAGTCTGTCCAGCAGTCTCTAGCTGCAGCTTAAATATTTTTTGGGGTAGAAGTCTCTCTTCCAGAGGAAAATAACAGTGGAAGAACTAGGGGATGGAAGACCAAGCTGGACAAATTTAGATCAGCTATCAGGTGAAAAGTTGGCAAAACATTGCTTGAAGACTCTGTAGGTTAAGTGTCTTTCTAAAGTGCATATTAATCCTAAGCAGATGCTGTGGATTTGGTGTGGAAATTACTGTGTCTCTGGTTTTCTTGCACAGGTGATTTAAACATTAGCTCAAATAATCATTATTGTAAATAAAAAAATTGTAACTGATTGTTAAAAAGTGAATGCAAATGACAGTAACATGAATGAGGCTTTGGGATGGTGTGTGGGTTTAGCTTTATTCTTCTTTATTTATTACTACATTGCATTGTGAAATTGGTGTTACGCTAGAAAGCAAAAGATTTTCCTGAATGAGGTCTTGTTGGTGAGGTGACAATGGAAGGCAGGGTGGATGAAGTACTCCTTTAAACTTGTCATGTATTTATGCATTTGTGTTTCAGCTTTCCTTTTCTCCCACCACACCCATGAGCAGCCACGTCAGAGTGCTGGCCCTGCTCATAGCCATGCTCCTGTCCTGCTGTGGATTAGCAGTTGTGTGTGGAGTTGTTGGCTACACCCATGGCATGCACACGTTGGCTTTCATGGCAGCAGAGGTGAGACTTTCTTCATATGTGTTGTGGTTTCTGCTTTGCCTTTGACCCCACACTTCCTATAAGAAAGAAACTTTCAAGACACAAACAAATCCTCCCATTTTCCAGAAGTTGCCAGATTGTCATGCTTTCTGTCTTTAACCCTGAAAAAAATCTTGGTCTGAACAAGAAAATGAGAGGATAGACCCGTAAGATGATGCTGAAATCAAATGACAGCTTATGAAAAAGTAATGATTGTGCTTCCGTGAGCATTACAAGAAGGGTTGGTGAAACGGTGCTTGAGAGGGAGACAGTGTGTATGAAAGTGTAATGTGCACTTCAGCCTCTTTCTTTGAGGTTGTGTTTTCTATTTCATTTCTCCCCAAAAGGAGTGAAACTAACATCCTTTCCTTGAGGCATACTCATGGGATTTGCTTATGTTTGTGTAACGAGTTGTATCTCAGCTGAGATTTTTGTGTACTCCTGAACACTTTGCACTGTGGAGTAAACATCAGTATGTTTGTGGAGTGAGCATCAGTATGTTTTTGATGTTGTGATGGGTTGTTTCACTCTGCCTGAGGAACTCTCTTAAACAAAGGAGAGGAATCCAGTATAATTGCAAGTTATGTTGTGTTAGCACATCCTTAGTTCAGATAACAAGTAACACGTACAATTTATTTTTCTTCTCCTATCTTGAATTTATACTTGGAGTTAGGGAGCAGGAAGGAAAACAACTGATAGTAGGAGAATATGATGCTTGTCACATCACAGGTCAGTTATTTAATACATCACTTTACTTTTCCCTGAATATGAGAATATGCAAGACCAGATTTGTAATTAAACAGTGGAAGGGTATTGGAAGATTTAACAGTGCCTCTAAAAGGTGGGGTCTCGTTGGTGTCACATCTGTTATCTTGGCTTGGCAGAAGGATTATCAACATTGCACCAGCTCTGGGTAGGTTTATCAGGAAGTGTTGTGGTGCCTGCATTGCCTCCCTAGCACTGTTCTGTGTGGTAGTGTGAGTGTTTGGGGTTGCAGGATGGGGCCCAGCTGTTCGTGTCCGTGGGAGCTGTTCTGTGTGCTGATTAATGAAGGAGTGGCTCAGTCAGTGTTAGTGTGGAGTCTCCAGCTGAGCCATGGATCCCCTACTGTGCTGCTGCTGGACAGCAAGGAACTTTGTGGGGAATGTAGAAGAAAGGGCCTCCTAGTTTTACCTACAGGCACTGGTATATGAGAACATTGCTGAGCTGAGGGCTGCACAAGCCCATTGGGTTTGATAGCCCCAGATGTACTCTAGGTAGTTGTCTGATCATTCATTGAACTTGTTTGTATGTCAGCCTCTGTAATATCCAAAGGCAACAAATTCCACATTTACTTGGCTTTGTGTACATGAAAGAGCTCTTTGAGTTGTTCTGAATCTTCTGTTTGATAATCACAGCATGCTTTGGGTTGGAAGGGACCTTAAAGATCATCTAGTTCCAACCCCCGTGCCATGGGCAGGGAATAGTGTCCTTAGCTATCATCAAATCAATTTATGGTGAAAATAAGCAAAGAATCATTCCCTGTTTAATATTTTTCATAGAATTTGTGATTTTATCATCCTTCTTTTGCCTGTTCTTTTGCTGCCTTTCCTTCTAAGCAGAAGAATTCTAATCTGTTTAATTTTTCCTCGTAGGAGATTGTCTAATATCTTGCCATTTTTGAACATTTTAAATATTCCCTGTGTAGATTGGGCAACCATGAGTAATCTCCTTGATTTTAATACCCAGCACTCATGTGAGTGGAATAAAACATTTAGGTTTCTTTCTGTATGGGTATTGGCAGTGCCACCTCATAGCAGACTTCAAGCTCTTAGTAAAAAACATTTAATCTTTCAGACTGAAATGTTTTTTTGGTGGTGGCTTGTGTGGTGGATGCTCCCGGAGAGGGACCCTGCCAAGTATATTCCATTAGTGTGAATGAATTACATTAAGTTACATTAAGCTATTAATTTCTCTTCTGCAAACATTGATTTAGCTCAGGGTTTTCAATAAAGCAATATAGATGTTTTTCTTGTGTTTTAGGTACACTTCCCCTTGTTCTCTGCTGCTTGTCAGCATTTTCTTTACTGCAGAGGGTGGGTGTGAAATGTGCAAATGCCCAGAGAAAGTTGATAAAGACTTGTCTGTATTTTTGAGTAAACATTAATCTTTTTTGCCTTAATATATGGTGTTAGAGAATTATAGTACAGCAAACAGTGTCCAGTCTGTCTATCTTTGCATGTTTTTCTTTAAAGCCAGCTAATAAACAGTTGGCATATATGTAGGGTATTGCAAAGGGTTAAATATGTACAGAAGTATTTTAAGAATGCTTTTTACAAATGGGAAAAGTTATTCAAACCAACCGGCTTATTAGTACTTTGGGAAGTTAGTGGTTTTGATAGTTCTTCTGTCCTGTTTGTCGTACTTATGCTGAAGGCATGCCATCAGACCAGTTTCACAGTAGTGGTTTCAGTTGCTCATTGTAAATCCCCTGGATCTCAGTGTCACTTGTCCCCTGCTAACTACAGGATGGTGTGGGCAGTCTCTGGGGGGAAAGCATGTCTGGTTTTTTTCACTGTGAGGATTGAATGAAGAGATGGAGCACTGTGGGCTTGATGGATTACAGAGAGGTGATGAGGCCACCGTCTCTTAGATGATAAGAGCCCACGGAAATGTAGTTATCGTTTTGGTGACTTATCTTTACACTTCTGATCTTACACTTTCTGATATACTCAGGTTTTTTGCTCTATACTTAGCCTAGAAACGTAAGTATGATTAAAGAGAGAAGTTACTTTAGCAGCCTTTACGTCTCAGCGAAGGGGAGGAATTATTTGACATCTTCAAATTTCTGTTATTATTCAGTTCTTCCAGGTTTTTTTAAGAAGTGGGATGAGGAGAGTTAGTTGGTGGGATTGTGGTCTCAACACTTGCTGAGTGATAATAATTGAAGAAGGCAATATGTCCTGTGTAGTCAGGAGAAAATTACACTTAACAACAGTAACACAGTGGCTGCTTTAATAGCATCGTGTCTTTGGGAACAATTTCTTCTGTGTTTCTTTATAAGCTTCATGGTTGTCTCAGGTATATTGTGCACAATCATCTGTAGTGACCATTGGTTCACAGGAACTTGTTAAGCTGCAATAAATGTGTTTTGTGTTTTAGCCTTTGACCTCCTGCATCTGAACCACTGTCCCTGCCAGAATGTTGTTAACATATATGTTTTTTTTCTTTCTCTCTTGCAGTCTCTGCTGGTGACAGTCAGAACTGCTCATGTGATTTTACGGTGAGTAGCTTAAGTTTTACAGGATGGTTGCTCAGGATGGTAGTGCATGTAGCATGTTGATGTAAGGTGTATGTAATTACCTCACTGAATTGCAAATGCATATTTGGAGATTGAGAGCAGCCCTGAGGAGAGACTTGGGGGTGTTGGTGGATGAGAAGCTTGACATGATTCAGTACTGTGTGCTTGCAGCCCAGAAAGCTCAACCACATTGTGGTCTGCATCCCCACAGTGTGGGCAGCAGGTCCTGGGAGGGGATTCTGCCCCTCTGCTCTGTTCTGCTGAGACCCCACCTGGAGTGGTGCATCCAACTCTGGGGCCCCCAACATGAGAAGGATGTGGACCTGCTGGAGTGAGTCTGGAAGAGACCTTAGAGATTGTCAGAGGAATGCCACAGAGACAGGCTGGGAGAGCTGGAGTCATTCGGTCTGGAGAAGAGAAGGCTCTGGTGAAACCTTAGAGCCCTTTGCAGTACCTAAAGGGGCTCCAAGAGGTCTGGAGAGGGACTTTGGACAAGGGCATGGAGTGAGGGAATGACTTCAAACTGTCAGAAGGCAGATTTAGATTAGATACTAGGAAAAAACTCTTCCCCGTGAGATTGGTGAATCACAGGCACAGTGAGTGGTTGCCCAGAGAAGCTGTGGATGCCCCACCCTGGAAGTGGTCATGGCCTGATTGGATGAGGCAGCCAAAGGGATTGGAAAGCAATGATCTTCAGGATCCCTTCCAACCCAAACCATTTCAGGTTGATGAGATGAGCATCCGTGGTTAACTTTAGCCTGTGCTGTTTTTTAAGCACAAGTTTTGCAATTGGCTTTTTTTTGTTTTATTTGAGTGATGTGTGTGTCTTATCTTGAAGCCTTTATTTGAATAAAAGGTTGTACTGGTGTTCAAGTAGTTACAGGAACATTTATTTTAAAGCCAGCTAGTAAACAGTTGGCAGATATGTTGAATAGTACAAAGGATTAAATATGTGTAGAAGCATTTTAAGAATGATTTTTACAGATGGAAATGCATTTTAGGAGTGCTTTTTACAGATGGGGGTTGAAATGCATGGATAGCTCTAGTGGGTGGTGGTAGCTTGAGGCATGGATTAAAGTGGATGGGTGCTGCTGGATGAGAGTTGATTGTTGCTACTGTCATTCTACAGGTTTTGTTTTAAGGTCTTGGTCTCTTGAAGTTTTGCTTTGAAAAAGGCACATGCATGTGTACCTGTAACACACCTGTGAGTGCATATGTAGGACATGGTGTGTAAAACAGGAGCCTCTTCGTGCAGGTCACTGTCAGCATTTCAGGTCTGACACTGAGCTGTAATGACTAACGTGAGAAATGCCTCTCGGGCTGAAAAATACGCTTCTGTAGTTACTATAATCCTAAAATTGACTTTTGGTACATGAGGTAGTTTGTAGCAAATGCTGCATCTTTTCTGTCAGCTGACAGTGTCTGTAGTGTCAGTGTGGGCTAAGCATTGACTGCTTTTTGCTTTTTTAAAATGTTGCTGTTTGAAACCAATGACATTAAAAGAAATCCCCCTGGAGAGAGCACCAGACTATTGGCACAGGGCCTAGGAAGGGCAAAGGGCAGACAATAGAAGTTGTTTGAAAAATGGACAAAATAGTTTGAATTATAGAGATGCTATTTAACAAACAAACAAAAAAGAATAATGTTAATTTCCCCACTCTTGCAGATATGTTGTTCATCTCTGGGATCTCAACCATGAAGGAACGTGGGAGGGCAAAGGCACTTATGTCTACTACACAGATTTTGTCATGGAGCTAACCTTGCTTTCCCTGGACTTGATGCATCACATTCATATGCTGGTATGAAATACTGGACATAATGCTGAACAAATAGACTGGCCTTAAAATAAAGGGTATTGGGTATACATATTTTCTATATCTTTTTACTTTGCTTATTTTAGAAACCAGACATTACAGAGAAGTTACTTAAATAGAGATGAAAATATAGAGGGGGATTCTGGCATTCTTTCCTCCTGTGTAGTTGAAGTCATCACAAATAACTTTGTTAAGGAATATTAACTACTGTGTGTAATTATCTGTTCAGTAGGTGTTTAATTAGGTTTTTTTATTGAGTAATATCAGACGGAATTATTTTCATTGGCAGCAGGGGATGCTAAGCTGGACAGGACTGAATACAGTTTATCCTCATTAGAAATGCTGTGCTGCCAAAGTTCTATCTGAAGAGGGAATGAGTGGTAGTACCTTTGAACATGCATGGTTGGTCTGACTGGACCTAACAAAAGAGAAATTCTTCAGGGCTGGCTTCTCAATTTCTTTGTCTCTTAAGACCTGATGCAGCTTCTTGTTTCCCCTGGTGCTTGTTTCTAATCCCTGCTCTGTTTTTTTCCCAAGCTCTTTGGCAATATCTGGTTGTCAATGGCGAGCCTGGTGATTTTCATGCAGCTGCGCTACCTGTTCCACGAGGTGCAGCGGCGAATTCGGCGGCACAAGAATTACCTCCGTGTGGTTGGAAACATGGAAGCCAGGTGAGCCTCTTGCTTGCTCCGCAATCTTGATGTAGATCTACTAGAGAGACACTCTTTCTGGTTTTGGCAGATACGTAGGGTTGACTTATAGAATGGCAGTATTATTGGTAAGGTATTAAGTGCCAAAAAGTGAACTCCCTTGATTCTCTTGCACACTACCGTCATGGGGTGACAGTAGCTTTGCAGAGCTCTGCCTATTTCAGGTGTCAAATACTGGCTTGGCTGGAATAGAAATCAATGCTCTTAATTTCATTTGGCCATAGTACTCAGTAACTGACTGAAACGAAATAAAAATATTAATGAAAACCTGCCTAGCTTTACCTGTGTATTTACTAAACCTGAAGCCAAGTCTAAGACTCTGTACTCAAAGTGGAGCTGAGAGCACCTTGACAGTACTTTAGTCCATTCCATTTTAGTGAGGTAACATGGAGAAATTGGGAGGCCTGCTAAAACGTAATATTATATCAGATAGTACTGCATCTCTGATCTGATGTTTTCAAAATTCAGCTATGTTGTTAAAAAATTTAAAAGCCTTAGGGAGTTTTATTCTTTCTGTAGATAACGGTACTGTTTTAATTTTGGACCTCTGTGGGTTTGATTAATTCTGATTCCTGCTGCTGTAGTCCACATGGAGAAGGCTGGCTTGTTTAGAAATTCGTAAGCTTTTCTTTTTGGAAAGTCATTTAATGGCTGTTATATGAGGTTAAGAGCTGCATTATAAAGTTCATCCACAATACATTGCTTCTTTTCAGTAAGATGCAGCTGCTGAACCCTTTTGAGCTGCTCACAAAGCTGTTTGAGTTGCATGTCACAGACTTGAGTTGAAGTCACAGACTTCTTGTGTGAGCAACTTGATGTGTTTTGGTCATTCCGATTGTGCTGGAAGAACCACATTCTAACTTCCTTCTGAAGCTGCCATTGGCAGCTGCCTTTATGTGGTTGTTCTTCAGGTATATTCCGCACCAACAGTGCTGTGAAACGTTGTTGCATCACCCATCCCTCTATTGTCCGTGTTTGGATACTGTGTAGTAACTGCTTACATGGCACTGTAGCTTAAAAAAAAGGGAAAAAAGTCAAGACAAATGGGAATGGCGAAATCCGAGGCCAAAATTAGTCAGACCATAAATGCTTATGATCCCAAAGAGACAGCTTAATGGGTACAGCTATTAAAACTCATTTAGAAAAATGACATAAACCAAATCTATACAGATTATAATTTAAGGATCTCAACAAAATGATCGTATAATTATCTCTTGGAAAGGTACTAAGTCAAAGCTTTTTGCACTTAGGATGCATAAGGGGATGTGCAAAAAAAGTGCCTGCAAAAGGCAGAGGGATGTGTATGTGTGTGTTCCTTTGCAGTGTAGCCTGAGTTATCAAAAAAATAACAAATCTGTTGGCATAGCTCTCTTATTGAAAAGTTAACATGGAGGGTGAGGTTTCCTCAGTGCTGGATTCTCTAGAGAGGAGGCCATGCTGAGCTTGTGTAGTCATTCCTTTTGTCTCTTCCCATTTCTTCTTTGTAGGTTTGCAGTTGCAACACCAGAGGAGCTGGCAGTGAACAATGACGACTGTGCCATTTGCTGGGACTCCATGCAATCTGCACGTAAACTCCCTTGCGGCCACCTCTTCCACAAGTACGTGTGCAGGCTGGGGAGGGTGCTGTACCCAGCTGAGAAGGGAAGGGATAGATGGGCCTGGCTGAAATTTACTGTGGGATGACAAGTAACAAACTACGAGCAGAACTGTCAGATGCTTGCTGCCTGGGTTGTCTGGGTCTGCTTCTGATGACAAAGTACAAGTCCTGTTCACTCCAGTCATTTTCATGTTTGGGTTGTTCCACCTGGTGCACTTCTTTCCCCCTAAACTAAGAGTGTGCTCCTTGTCAGCTAGTGGGTAACTAGCGTTGAGTTTCTCAAACACAGGTTGGTAGGTTTGTTGTGTGGAGGTTGTGTTGATTTTCAGGTGAAGAAGAAAAATGGGAGCTGGATCCTTAAGCACCTTCCAGATACCAGCTTTAAGGAGAAAACAGGGAATATTTTTGTATAGTGCATCCTCACATGGTGGTGAGTACCCCAGGACAGGTGGAGGCCAGGTCTGAATCTGTGGTTTCAAGGGCAGTGTTTCCATCAGGGCTGTAAAAGAGGTTAACCAAATCAGCAGAAATGGTCCCTAAGCAGCTGGTAGTTAGAACAGGGAGACTTGTGGCCAAAGAACCTCTCTATACACTGCTTCTTACACTCATTCAGTAGTGAATAGCAGATGCTTGTGGACACAGTGTGCTGAGCTGGATGTGACTTTCCTTGGATCTTTTGTAGCAGTGCTTACACTTCCATGCCTGTGCTTAAATATGAAAGGAGATACAGGGATTGAATCAGGTGTTTTTGGAGGGCCACGTGATAAATATGCAGGTCAGTTAAATTGTCCCTGTGGCGTTACTTTCTGTAAATAGCTTTTTACTTTTCTGGTAACTGTCAAACCAGAGGTTGTAATCTGTGTGCTAATTTGTTGTCATTTATGACAAACCTTGCCATAAATATTTATCTGTGTTCCAAGAAGTCTCTAATGAGATAATGTGCCTCCATAGCAGAAACTCGTCTTCCAGTGCTACTGAATCATGTGAATATTTAATCACCTGCTGAGCACTTGAGAAGCCCAGGGTCTTCTCTTCAGAAAGGCATTTTCTCTGTTTTTAGAAGAATCCTTTTGTATTTTTTTCTGAGGCAATTACAGTTCTGAAGCAAGTTACACTCTGTGGTGCTTTTAGGGAGGGAACATGTTACAGTGGATGGCTTGCATATAAAACCAGATGTACCTAATAACCCTATTTACAACCTGAGAGTGGTTTCTCTCCTCATAAAAGCTTGGTGATTTTGTCAGCAGGCTGAATACTATGTCCATTCTCAATTATGTAGGATTTTTTTTTTTCACCATCAGTTATTTGGAGTGGAAGAGAACGTGGCAGGGAAGATTTGCTGAGGTCAACCCTGTGCCTAAATATTAAGGAAATTTAATGGGAGTAGGTGTCTGAATCTTTTAGGCATGTTGAAACTCTCTCCTTTACTTTCTAGGAAGCAGGCAATTTCAAGAGTTGTTGCTCTGAAAGGTTGCCAGCCTTGACCTGGTCTTGGCCCTCCTCCTACTGAGGTACTGTGGACCTCTGTCCACCAAGCCCTTCTGTCTGTGTGGTACACAATTGGTGTGACCACAGCTGGCTTTTAGGGCCTGGTGCTGATGCAGCTGAATGGTTGTGCCCATTCCACCATCTCAGCTGTTGAGCAGCAGCAGAAGCAGTGTGGTGGCAGCTTGGGAAACTCCAGGTGTTTCCCAAGTGACCTTTGGAATACAGCTCTAGCAGAGGTTTGAGTTTGCTGTGGGCAGGGTGGTTTTCCTGTGGTCAAGGAGGTGACGTTGGATAGCACTGCCACTGCCAGCATGCTGGTTGTGCTGGTGGCCAAGGTGGTGGGAGGTGGCAGATTTTTACTGTGGTGCTTTGGTTGTTTCTGGGATACCCATTGCTGTGTATTCCCTCCATTGCAATATGATGGAAAACACTTCAGCAAAGTTTCAGGAATTGGACAGAATGCTTCTATCCTTGACTTCACTATAGTCCTGCAATTAGGTCTTTTTCCTTGCTCTGTCAACCCAAACCTGTGATCTGCGCCTTCATTTTGTTTACAAATACACGATTTTGGGAAGAGGTTTATTTGATCTTTTTGTATGTCTTTACCTTTCTAAAGTGGTTTGAGAACTTCTGGAAAAAAACCCCGTCCTGCAAATGTGAAGTATGTGTTATAATACTGGGAAGTGTTCAGCCCTGTGAAATTCAGTTCTTCCACACTGAAAATTAGGTTTAACTTGAACAAATACTGCAGTTGGGTCATATCAGCATGAATCAAAAAGCATGCACAGCTTTGAGTGTTTCAACCTGCATTTCAGACGCTTCTCATTTTCTGCAGGACAGTAAAGGTTCAGAATTAAGTAAGGATTGTAATGGCACAGAATTGCTAGTATTAGTAAATCTGTTTAGAGAGTTCCTGGAGTGGTACTCCAGGTTTGTGGTTTGGATATTGGTATATTGAAAAGCTGTTTGAAAACACTGGAGGTGTCATTGCCTCATCACAGGCAGAACTGCTGTGAGAATGTGTCAGGATACATTAATTATGCGTCCAGTTGGTTTTTGCCTTTTTCACTGGGAATAGTGAGAGAAAAGAAATACTTTATTTTCCCTTCCAGGCAAAACTTGCTTGTGCTGAGCTAGAGGGACAAGAAGTTTGGAGAATGTTTTAAGCGTGCAATAAATCTGCATGCATGTTTATAAAAAGTGAACACTTGAGTACTTTCAGCAGAACAAAATAAGAAACCTCTGCCAGAGTCATCAGGAGCTTATTGAGGGTATCTCTGAGCAGTCCACGTGTTGATGTTGTGTAGAGAATATGCTACAGCTGCTTGATGTACTTAATGATAGTGGTGTCTTGGAAAAATGCTGCAAGCTGACCACAGAATTACTGTTTTCCTGTCAGCTCGTGCCTGCGGTCCTGGTTGGAACAAGACACATCTTGCCCCACCTGCAGAATGTCTCTTAATATCACTGACAGTCATCATGTGAGGGAGGATCACCAAAGGGAGAATCTGGATGAGAACCTGGTTCCTGTGGCAGCAGCAGAAGGCAGACCACGCCTGAACCAGCACAATCATTTCTTCCACTTTGACGGTGAGCTGAGCACATTTGACATCTGCTGCTGTTGCCCAAATAAAAAAGGGGAGCAGCCTTCTGTGAGAGACAATTCTGTCTGTGCTTCAGCTGAAACTTGAACCGTGCTCTGCTTGTGTTTGTCAAACACCTTTGTCTTTCTGATGGTTCTTTTGCAAGAGCTCAGATGGGTCTCTGAGGTTTCCCAGAACTGTGGAGATTTCTTGAAATATTTGGTAGAAGTGCTCCCTTTTTCTGGGTTTGTTGTGGTCAGCAGCTTCAGTTACTGGCATTTATTCATTGTGTCCCATGTTGACAAGCAGAATGGGAAATTACTGTGTCTTTTTTTGTTACCATGTGGTGGTTAATCAATGACAGTCAAAGAAGGGAAAAAAAGCCCTCTGTGGTGCAGTCTAAAAAGTCAGTCATTCCCCTATCCCCTAGCTAATGTGTGGTTGTCAAAAGTCCATTTGCCACTCAATTTACAAGACACTTGCAGTGCTTGGTTAGGTGCAGAAGATTAGTCTCAGAAGGAATCATGTAAACACAACAGTTTCACATGTTTGGGGTTTTTTAGTAGTGTGTTATAAGTACTCACAAAGCAGATGTAATTCCAGGCCATGGTAAGTTCTCTGTATGGAGACAACTTGTTTTGAAAAAGGCAATTTATGTTGTCTGTTTTCTAGATTTTTTAGAATTTTGTTACTGGTGTGTGCTTGTCTTCCACAGTTTCCCAGGTTTTGATGGCAGTCTTGGTGTTTCTCAGTAGATTTCAGTACTGCAGATATTCAGCTTTGGGCTCTGCCCTTGTGGAGCTCCCTTGAGGCAGTTGAGATGCCACAAACTTACATAGTGACCTGTTCCTCATCTGTGCTTGTTTTGAAATCTTCGGAGATTGTTGGGGGAGAATAATGGGCAGACAAGGGTCAGACAATTTCTAGGTACATGGAGACTGGCTGATAGCTTCTGCATGGCTTCCACTTCTGGGGTGCTTTTGGTCTCCAAAGGACATTTATATTTAGAATAACACTGTATTTTTGATGGCTGTCCTCCCCAGTGCTCTCCGGTGGCTTGGAGACCTGCAGAATTACCATGGAGATAGAAGGAGAAGTGGCATAGAACAAAGCCTATGTTTATTTAAGTGGCAGCACAGAAGGAGGAGGGAGCCATCTATCAGTGCCCTGCTCTGTTGAGCTGAAGCACACGATTGCAGTCACTTTGTTCAATTAACTCTGTGTCCCTTTGAAGTAATATTTCTCAGTGATGACCCATTTTGAGCCTGGATTCAGATTGCTTAGAAGCTGTCCTGTTTTATGTAAAATTGCCAGATGTATTAATATATTCTAGAACTGGATTTGACTCAGGATTATTTTAATTTTCACTTTAATAGGAAGATGTAAAAAAGAAAACAAGGGTATGTTGTTTCCTTGATCATTTTCCAGCCCCCACATTGTTCAACCATCATGACAGTGTGTTTGAAGAGAGTAGGGCAGTTACTGATTTACTCCAACCATCTCCATGTTTGGGAGACCTTAGGGATAGATTGCACTGCAGAACTCCCTGCATGTACCTTGTGGAATATGAAGACTTGAGTTAAATACACATAGAAGTACTTGGCCTGCTGAGATCCTCATATTCTTTCCTGACTTCCTTGATGATTTCTTACTTCCCAGGCTCCCGAATTGCCAGCTGGCTACCCAGTTTTTCCGTGGAAGTGATGCACACCACCAACATCCTTGGAATTGCACAAGCCAGCAACTCCCAGCTCAATGTTATGGTAAGATTGCACCTCAGCCTTCCTGTTTGTGTTGTGTAGGGGAAAAGGTTACGTGAAGATGGAGAACATAAAGGGGAAGGAGGTCAAAACGGTGGTTAGACATTAGATGAAAGCTGTTTTTCTGAGTGAGAGAAACTTTACTTTAGTGAAGTTAGGGCTATATTTGGGTTTAAATGTGCCACCATAAAAGAATAGGTCTGGAGGTAGGTGAGTGAGGTAGAGGAATGACATGTTCTTCTGTGTAGATAGGCAGGCTTTGTCTCAGTGTGCTTAGTGCAACTTCTTTAGCTCTTTTTCACTTCACTGACAACTTGTAGCACCAAAAGATGTGAGTCTGTAACCAGAGAATTTAGCTGTTGATTGAGTAGTAACTAGTCAAACTCTATAGCTTTTGGTTTGTTTTTTTAATCTTTAATAGCACTAAGCTTCAAGATAGCAATTTCAGTGTCTTATCAGTGTGAGGTGGGCTCTCTAGCACCCTCTGCTTTTGCTGATTCATGATGATGATAGAAGTGTATAGGATGAAATTCCAGATTTCTTGAATTCATCCATAAACACTCTAATGTAGTACAAAAAGAAAAGGATGTGTCGTCATGAAGAACTTCCTTTTTTTGAGAAGTGATGTTTCCTTTGAATTCTTCAAGCTACAGTATTCTATACCATGTTAATAAATGTTGAGTGAGGTGTCTCATCAAAGTGATGGATTTTCTGAATATTAAGTCTTTCCCATAGCCTTTACTTCTGTTTAAACATCAGCAGGGTAAGGCCACTATTTTTAGGGTGTTTGAGGCAGGGAGGAAGCAATAAGGTGTTGGCAGGTGATTAATTAGTTAAATATGCAGGAACTCTCCATCTGAGGTCAGTTTAATTTTTCTTTTACTGGACACAGTGACACAAATGGGCTTTTGTTAGGGATGAGTAATGGTTTTTTGGGATTGTGTATTATCAAAAGTACAGTAGCAACTTATATTAAAATGTCTACTTTAATGGAAAGGCTCACGTTAGCAAATTATTTAAGTGCTACACATTTTTAATGGAAAGTAAGTGAAATTCTCCTTTGTTACTGAACAAAAACCTAGGGAAGTATTTTGAGGGGAAAGCCAGAGGCTGAAATGCTAGATCAGTTGGTTTGGTCACAGGTTAGTACAATGGAGGGTTAGGTTTGTAGTAGTTGCTTGTGTTGGAACTCACTGTCAGTTGGTGTATAGTTTTTGCTTTGCTCTCAAAACTCTTCCACCTTTCTTTTCTTATTGCTATTCTCATTCCCCCCTGCCCCCCATGACTTTGGGCATTAGTGAAAACAGAGATTTTTAACATTTAATGTAATCTAGTTGTTAGACTGTAAAAGTATATTATTTGTCTGTTCTCCTACCTTTGCTTATTTAATTTGGATATTATTTAATTTAATTATTATTTATTCAATAATATCAGTTCCCTAACAATTCAGTTTAATTTACTTGAATTTTCAGACCCTATTAAACTAGTTTGTAAACAGGATGGCTGGAGGGAGTGGGTTATTAAAACTTGCTCCACTTATTGGTACCATTTTGGAACCAATCTGGTAAAAAGCAAAATTGTTTTTTTTCTTCCTGGTGTTGATCTAACTCTCAGTCACCCATGAGTTTTGCATAGATCTTTATTAAAAAGGCTGTCATAAGAAGAGGATTGGGAAGCTTTTGAAACCTTTGTGCATCTACAGGCACTGTTCAGGGCCATGTGGTGTCTCCCTAGGAGCTGCAGTTTTGCTGTTGACTTCAGTGGAGGCAGCATATTGCCTTGGAAGTCACTGCCAGTATGGGTTTTCTTTCTCTCTTCCTTTTGTATGAGGGTTTGCATATCATAAGCAGTATCTTTAAGCTGATAATATTTTTAATCTCTTTCTGTTGACATACTTATCACCTAACTTCTATTTACTGCTGATATTGACTGTATTGCTTTCTCCAGGCCCATCAGATTCAGGAGATGTTCCCTCAGGTTCCTTATCATTTAGTTCTGCAGGATCTGCAGCTAACTCGTTCTGTAGAGATCACCACTGACAACATCCTAGAAGGGCGCATCCAGGTGCCTTTCCCCACACAGGTGAGTTATAAGAATGTGCACCTAAAATTACTTTCTTTCTTATCAGAGCACTGAGCCTGTTAATAATGACTGAGGGGAATGAAGCAAGCGAAGCACTGGTGAATCTGGGATTTGGTTTTCCCTTTGTTTAAATCTCTGTAAATGCAGTGTATTCAGTCGTGTACCAAAAATATATTGAAAATATCCTAGCTAGACAAGAGACAAATATTTGCTCAGTTAAAGCAATTCTTCCCAGTCTCTCTTGTGCAGAGCTTTTAGAATATTTCCAGTTGATTTCTCTGCTGACAGATAATTGAATTGTACCACTTAGGAAAATTTTTTGCAAAGAAAGTCGGCAAAATGATGCCTTGTTCTTAATTAGTGCCAGCAGATTTCAGTAAAGCAGTCTGGGGACAATGTTTCTGTTAATAAGAATATTGAATTCTGGTTCTGTGCACATCAGATAGTACTGTTATCTGGAGTCTGCATGTGGGGAAGCAGAGAGAATTCTCTCTCAACACAGAGCATTCTGTTTATTGCTAACTTATCTGTTTCTAAATTGAACACAACGCCTGACATTGCAGAGGGCAGAGTTTGAATGTGTTCAAAGAACTCGGGGTTTTTTTGCCGTTTCCCACACTGTATTAAACCCATGATGTTTGCATTTCAGCGTGCAGATAGCATTAGACCTGCATTGAACAACTCTGTGGAAAGGCACAGTACTGATCAGGAGGATACTGGAACTGTCACACAGGTAATTTGGCATAAAAATGGGCAAAAACCACATTTAGAAGCTGCATGGACTGGTAGGTGCCTGTGGTTCTCTACCAGGTCAGGTTGGTGGCAGCCCTTCCTTGCATTTCACATCAGAACTGACAGGGTCAGGCAGATAAATCAGACATGAGTATGGTGCCCCTGTAGAGGATTGTCTGTGTGCTTTTCTTTTTCTTCCTTGAGGGGAAAGCGCTCTCAGATGGTACAAAGAACAGAAGATCATCATGTTTCTTTTCATGTCTGGTCAGCCCATGCCCGTCTGTTGAACATGAAGAGCAGGGTGCTTTGCTCTTCCCCTTTCTCTTCTCATTCCCATCCTCTACCTCTCCAAACACTTCTGCTAAAAGGAGGAGTATTTATTTTCTGGGTATAAGAATTATTTTTGTGTTCTGGAGGAAGCACTTTAAGACATGGGGAGCTTTGGTGGAAATGGAGTAAGATATGAGCAGGACAAGAGATCACAGCCCTTCTATATACAAAGCACAATAAGGGGTTTTTCTGTTCTTCACTAAGGGCTTTACTAAGCAGCACGTGCTAGCTAAAGTGTAGCAGGGAAAAAAAATTACCCTGTGTGTAGAGTAAGATCTCATTTCACTTTTGTTTTGCCTGACTGTAATAGTAATATCCTGAGGTTTTCTGTTTTATAAATCTCCCTTTCTGCTGGCTGACTGAACTTGTGAGGTGTATGACTTTCTCTGCAACCTTTAGTGACCCGAATATGCAATTTGTTACTACCTGGAATTCAACTGTGTCAGTTCCCTTCTTAGCAGGTTGCAAGACAAAAACCTGTTTGATTATGCTGTTGAGGCTGAGGTGGTAGTGATGGTACAGGTATTTGGTAAGAGCCTGGGCTATGGAACTGCAGGAATGAAAATCTTGGTCTGGATCAAGCATTTTTGGGTTTCTTTGAAGGTTTTGGAGGCATTTGCCCTGCTCTTTAATGAGAGAAACCTCTCTTGGTACAAATGGTATCTTAACTAGTTATCCTTAGCTTGGTTCTCGCTTCAAATCCTGCTTTGAACGATTGTGTTGCTGTTTATCTTTCTCCTCTCCTGCCTGGCACTACCTGTATTTCTGTCCTTCCTTCTACAGAACCTGGAAAACCTGGGAGTGGTGTTCATACATCACAGCACTGAGCACATGGCTCTCTAACAGAGATGCCTTTTGCTTTGCAGTGCTGCTGAGCACTGCTCAGGTGATAGGTTTTGGCTGGAGTGAATGGTGGTTTGGATGGAGAACCTGTTTTTATCATGTAGGATAGGACAGAGATGACCTGGAGACAGTGGAACAGTTGTGAATATCCTGCAGTTTAGTCAGGCTGCTGGTGGCTGCTTATGTAGGATGAACTGGTGGCCTCTCTGTGGACGTTCCTGGATGGATATGTATTGTGCCAAATGGGAATCATAGGCAGGAGCTGAAGTGGGAGACTGAGACTGCCATGCATAGAGAGAAACGTGCTGCTGGGTAGTATTGTGGAAGCTGGAAGGTGCTGCTGTCCTCTTCCTGCCTCAGAAATGCTTTGTGCATTTAGTGTTAGCTTAGGCTGCCTTGGGACAAGCTGCACACCCACCCTTGATACAGAGCTCAGATTTCTACCAAGGAGTCTTACTTAACTCCTTGCTGTTGAGAGTATTTCTGTCATGGAGAGGAGCCTTGGGAGTCTTCATCTCTAGAAACCTCCTGTCACTTTGATGACCCCTTGATTTTGATTTTCAATTGTAACCAAATACCTGGTGTATCTCTTCCTGCTTGCCAGAAGAATCTGTTGCTGTAGTCAGTCAAAGGCTTGTCTGTGAGAAAAGGGCAAGCAGCAAAGAAGCTACTTCAGCAGTAGAGTTTTGAGAAGCTTTTTAAAGGCAAGTGGGAAGGGACATAAGAAGCTGGCCATCATCTCCTCTGAGTGTGATTTGAATTTCTAAATTGTGGATAGATAGACCATGACACCTTATGACACACTCTCTGAGAGAGACCATGGAAACTCCAGTTCCTTTGTGCTGCAGCCTTAGAGTAAGTTTTACAAGCATTCTACCTCTCATGTTTTTTTTAAGTCAGCATGCCCACTGGGAATCTTTGTAGATCTCCAATAGCAAGTGGAGATCAACAACAACCCATCAGTTCTGCTTGTTGGAAACAACACTTCTTAGGGCAGCTAAGATGCTCAAATAAAAGAGCCCTTCGTGAGTAGTGTTGGTTTTCCTAGTGTCTTATGTCATATTATGACTTCATTCTACTTAGAGTTCAAAGGTCTTGAGATAGATATAATGACTCTCTTTTTTTTTTCCCCAATTCTAGCTTGTGGTTTTGGGGAGTAAATGCTAATATAATGTAAAGGTAGTTGAGAGGCATCTCTGAGCACCATCATGGTATAAATCATGTTACAAGTTTGTGAGATAATGCTCTAAATACTGACAGCCTCTATCAGTCCTGGCCTGTACCCTTAGTGAGACACTGCATGTGCTTCTCTGCAGCTGTGCATTGGAATGCTGATGCTTCCAGTGATGTGCATAATGCTCTGCCTCCTCTCCACTCCTATGCTATATGCCCTCCCTTGCTTAAGTACATGGTGGCTATTTAGGGACACTTCTGAAGCATCCCATGGCTTTCATGAAACTTCTTCTCTTGGAACCTGAAAGAGGAATAGTTTCTGTAGTATACAGGCATCTGCATCTGTGATCTACTGCGTTACTGAGGCTTGTTATAACCTTTACTGCAATTAGCTGTGATAGTTTTGTCTCTAAAACCCCCTTGGTAACAGTTCCTGTGCTCAGATAGAGGAGTGGGCTCTGGGTATTGATTTTTGAATCTTTGTAACCTTATGAAAACCCCCCAAACCTTAGGTGAGCCAGCTTGCTTCTTCTGATACAAATAGCCTAGGGGTAAAAACAAGTGATCTTGTCTGAACATTGACTGCAATGAGTGGCCTGTTCAGTACTTCCCCCAACAGAGCTTCCCTTGTCCCTGCCCACCTGTGTGGTGATCAGAAGCAGCAGTTGAGTTGCTCCATACCTGTTCCACTGGGTCTGCCAAGGTCATTGGCATTGGCACAGTTTGATTGGGATCATTCTGTGGGGCTCTCCCTCCCTCCTCAGGGATGTGACAGTGCTTTGAGGCAGTCCAGTGGTGCCCTATGTTATCCCAGCACATTTGTGTGCGTGGCACTGGAGCCTTTTGGCAAATTCCAGGACTGGGATTTTTGCTGAGAGATGCTGAACACTCACACTTGTGTTTGAGGTTGTAGTGTCTGTACTGTGCTGACTTGGGATTCCTGCTTGGCTCACCTACCTAATGGGAAGTGACATTTGCCTTGGCATTTGCTCTCTGAAGGAGTTGTGTCTGGGAGATGGCGTTACTGGCCCATCTCTAGGGCTTTGGGATGACTCAACTTGTTTTGCACATCAGCTGCCTAAACCAATGTGTTGTACTGTGATGCTGCTGTGTCTGGGCTGTTGGGGCTGGAGCAGCAATCCCATGGAATCAGTCATCGTGGCTCCTTGGCAGCTCTGCCCAAGGCCCAAAACCAGGCAGTAGTAGCTGACTTGGCCAGTACTTCCTGGAGCATCCCACTTGCTTGAGTACCCCTGTGGGGTACCAAATGATGGCTACACCCTTCAGCCCTTCGCTGAGGTGATTTGTTTCTTGATGCCACCATGCTTGGTTATCACTGTGGTTCTGCATCGCAGGGCTGATCTGATCCTCTCTGACAGGGTGTGATCAGGATGTGCTGTTTCACCTCTGCTGCTGTACCCAGAGCCATCATCCATCAGCTCAGTTTTCGGGTTAGTGTTATCAGCTGGCTGTCAGGGGGGAGAGGTGCCATGTGGGGGCTGCCAGCTCCTCTCTTGGCACACTGTGCTTGGGACAGTTGCCAGCCTTGTTCCAGCAGTCTAAAACAGGATAATTTGGGTGCTGCAAAACCCAGTGAACCGAAGCCTCATAAATTCCCTTTTTGAGCACAAATAATCTCTGCAAATACATTTGTTATTCTTTCCTTAGTACATGGATTTCTGCTTTTTCAACTCTTTACTGTTGCATCACTTGTCAAGTCAGCTGCAGAATCTGACTTTCAAATGCCCCATTTTCAGAGAGCATTAATTATGAGTAATTAATGTTTGTCTTTGACATTACTTTCAAACATGGCATAAAAGATACAGCATTATAGGATACAGGATCTTTGAGCATGGTTTGAAATATCTTTGTTCTGTTTTTTGGCTGTGCTTTTCAAAGGAACCCAAGGGAATTTGGTACAGCAGGTGAGACTCTGGTTTCTTCCAGTGCCTCAGAAAATGAGGGTTCTTTGTAGCTTGTTGTTCTGATGCAAAGAAGCCCAAATTTTGCAAAGACTTATGCCTTATTTCCTTTTCTTTTAGACCGAGAGAGTGCCACTTGAACTGAACTCCAGACTGGAAGAAATGGTGGAATTCAGTGAAATGGATGCAGAACCTAATGAAGCAGAAGATTTTGAGGCCAGGGGAAGTCGCTTTTCCAAGTCAGCTGACGAAAGGCAGCGTATGTTGGTTCAGCGAAAGGAGGACTTGTTGCAACAAGCTCGAAAGTATGTTCCTTCCTGAAACTCAAGCCTGGCCACTCAGGTGGATTCCCCCAGAATGGGTTTCAAATGGATTAGGACCACTGAGAGCCTGGGTTGATGTGAAAAGCAGTAAGAGGAATGAATACATCTACCGCAGCAGGCTCAGGATGCTGTTTGACACTGCTAAACGCAACTCTGAAATAGCATCATGTGTCCCAACAGGCACACAGCTTCCTGTGCAGTTGATCCAAAGCTTTCTGAAATCAAAGGCTGATTTTTCCAGCTTCAGTGGGCTTTAGTCTGAGCATTTACTGAGAACAGGTTACTTAGGCTGAGTCCTTTAGTAATCTTTAGTTCGGCTCCTGGCACATTGTCAGCCTTCATTGCCTGTGCTCTTACAGCCAAAATTCCTGTCAGGCATTACTTTTTCCAAATACAGAGTCCAGAGCAGCACAGATCTGACAGGGGACCCTTACTAGACCTCACCAGAGGAGCTCAGCACGAGCCAGTCAGCACCGCTGAAGAGTGAGGGAACAACTTGAACTGTTTCTTTTAGCCCAAGCAGTAATAGCTGTTAGAGGTGAAATTCACCTTTTTTACTGGTATTCCAGTTACGTTGGTGGACTCTACTAGCATCCAGTTGCTGATTAAGCAGAAGAGAAGGAAAAGCCTTCAGTGATGTAGAAAACATTTTGTAGTATTTTTAACAAGTGTTTTCCCTTCCTTCATATCACAGGGACACTGCTGAGAAGGGTCTACAACAAACCCACTGAGTTCTGGGTCCTTTGGTGTTGTCAGGCTGTTGCTGCTCTTTTTCTTTTCCACACTGAAGTGCCTTATAAATACCTAGGGATGTGACACCTTTTATAAATCTATAAACAGACATGCTCCTAGACTTAATTTTTCCCTGATGTTTGAAAAAACTGTCTTAGGGAGACAGAGTATTTTTGACTTTCTGATTTACTGGTTTGAAGAGCTATTCAATTTCAAACTACTTTTTTTTGCCATTAAAGTGTAAAAAGTCACTGGGATGTTAACTCTGGCCGCAACTTCCTTGTCCTCTGGCCTTACCTTACGCTGTGCAGCCCCTAGTGCCCCTTGTGTCACAGGCCTGCCCGCTGTCATCAGGGAGTGCCTTGTGGTAGGCAGTGCCAGAGGCTGAGGAGTGGAGTAGCAGGAACAGAGGGAGTCATATCTCACCTGCTGTGAGTGGCTCCGAGTTGAGAGGACAGCCCTGACCTTCAGAACTGGCTCCTTCCCACAGGCACAAGGGTCTTGCACAGAACCTAAGAGCTCCTGCCAACTCTGCAGAGCCTGTTGTAGGTGGCATGGGCTTTTTTTAGGAGCACATAGGTCATGTGCACTTTTATGGAGGCATTTTCCCACTAGTTTGCCTTTCAGCCCTCCCCGACTGCAGGGATGCATTTTTCAGAGCCAGAATGAGGTGGGTTCTGCTCACTCATCTTTTCCTTTTTTCCCTCAGGCGTTACTTAAACAAAACCTCCGATGAGGAGCTGAGCACAGAGAAGCCTTTGCCCGAGGGAGCGACGGCCGATGCTGTCACCCTGCGCCGCAGGACCCTCGCTGCCGCTGCCGAACGGAGACTTCAGATGCAGCAAAACTCTTAGCGCTCGCTGCCCCTCCTTCCTCCTCCTCGTGAGCAACGTTGAATAAATAAATTAAATACAAACCCCCTGCGCTTTCTATACCAGCAGGAAAGTGTCTCTTCAGAGTTCAGCTGGCTGTGCTGCCGAGTGAGCTGGCTGCCTCTCTGCTGTATAAAGCATGTGGTCTAATAATGTTTGGACAGCTGACAAATTAACCTTTTTTGTAATATTTTCTATGTGACGTTGATCTTCTCCACAACAAAAGGCAATTTCTAAACCACGGGCATGATTTCTGCAGCTGGCATGAGCTATGGGGCTGACTGCACAGCAGAGGCTGGGGGAAGCGTGTTCCGAGGTGGCTGTGGGGTGCAGGTCACGGAGCACATGGGCACGTTCTGCTCGAGATCTGGGGCAGTTACTCCGAGGGAAGGAAGCTTAGAAGCTTGCAGCAGGCTCCTCAGTCAGTCCCTGTTCCTTCAGCAGCCAAGGGTGTTACGTAGGGTGGCTTGAAGGGCTGAGGGAGCGTTGCTGGGAGGTTCTTAACACTGGATGAAGTTGTCTGGCTACACAACGCAGGAAAACCTGAATTCATGAATTGTGCAGCAAAGCACTGATTCACGCCAATTCCAGCATGAAATAGTTCACTGTTGCTGGGCTCTTCTGCACTGGCAGAGGTCTGGCTCTGTTCATCCCCAAGGCTGCACTTTTCCTTTGCCTTTTATGTCCAGAAACAAGCGAGGGACAGAGGGGGATTGAGTGAAGAAGAGCGACCTAAGGCGAGGTTACAGCGTTTCCATGAGCCAAGGGAGTTGAAAGTAAAACCTGCCTGACCTGGACTCCAGCGCAACATGGATGGGACAGCGCGGAGATCGCTCCACTATCTTGCTTTTTATTTCATTTTTAACCCCACAACCTCACCATGAGTTTATTCAGAAAGACTGGAGGAATGGGGGCAGCTGGACCTTTGCTGGCTGCAGCCCAACCTGCTAACCTGGATTTTCTTAAGAACTTTTGAGATCCCCTTGGCGCTGCCGCCGCTAGCTTACATAGTTGAATTTTACATGGCAGTGACTTAATTTTTAAACTTCTCAAGAGTGAGTTCTAGTTTCACCGTCCTTTAGAAGGAGCCCAGTATTATCTAGAATTGTTGGTAACTTTTTTTACTGTGGGTTTTTAGGTGAAGGTGAATTTAATGAGAGGAATTGCATCGATGTTTAGGTGAAAATAATTTATTTCAATAAAATTCTTTGGGAAGCCTTACCTTGCAATGCTATTAGTAAACCTCAAAAAATTTTTTTGAGATTTTTGGTTTTGCCTAGAACAGAGCTGTTTTGTTTTATTGTTAAAAAAAACCAACCAAACAAAAATAAAAACCTTGATCAGTGTTGGAAATGGTTTGTAAATTTCTGTAGTGTAATTTGTCATGTTCCTGGTGTGTGTTTGGTCTGTAAATGGGGCATCTGCACTTTGGTCCCTGTTGGTTCCCCTTTTCCATCCAAAGAGAGGGAGTACAAACGCCTGACACTGGGTTTGGGAACATTCTCCCAAGCCTCAGGTTGCAGGGTAGTAATTGCTACTGGAATTTGGCTGTGTTGTGAACAGGGAAATGAAAGAGAAATGGTGTCTCAAGGGACTGAAAATCAGGTGGCTTTTGAGTTGTCTGGCAGTGTTTGGATGGATGAGAGCTATTGTTCATGTGAGCAATACAGAGTTTGGGTTGTGATCCAGGCAGCAGAGTTGATGTTCCTGTGGGAGTGCAGAAAACTGCAGAGAAATCCTCGAGGGCTCTGGGTCTCCATGAGTTCCTCCTCCTTGCTGTATTTCTGGAAGATGTTTTACCTGATGCACTTTGTACACGATGAGGCAGAATAATCCCAGCTCCCTCTTGGCAGAGGGGTTGCCTGCAGCCAGGATGGGCTTTGACCTGGCTGTGGGGCAATGTCCACCTCCTTGGCCTGTTCTCTCCCAGCCCACCCACCTTCAGGGTGGGAGTGCTCTGCCCTGAAGCAGTTTTCTGCCCCCACCTCAGACACAGAAGCTGAGGAATCCCTGGTTCCCCAGGGCTTGACTGGCAGAGGCAGCAGTGCATGAGCCACCTTGTCCTCCTGGTGCTCCGAGAGCTGTGACTCCCTGCCCCCTCAGTTTCACCACCGCAAAAAAGGTGCCTGGAAGATACCGGCAAAGCAGCTCTCCCCAGCCCTCCCTGCCTGCTGCAGGACCCTGCTGTGGACTCCAGTCCTGCCAGCAGCAGATCCGTGGGGAAGGAGAGGGCGTCATGAGCCTGTCCCAGATAAACCCCTGCTAGAGGTCCTGCAGTTCCTCAGGCTGCAGCAGAGATGAGAGAAGGAGCTTCCCGGTGTCCGTGGGAAGAGGAAGGTTCCTGGAGCTCCAGCAGGGAGGGTGGGGATGTTTCAGAGACTGGGGCCATTCTTTCCGGACTTCTGCTCCTGACTTTTCCTGGCAGCTCCCTGAGGAGTGGGCCCTGGCCAGCCACTGGATGGCACCTTTGCCCGCGGCACCGCTGCACGGTGACCTACTTGAGCCGTGAAAGGCTGGTTTGTGCAGAGGCGCACAGGACCAGCGGTGGCCTCTTGGCTGGCTCTGCCTCCCTGGAAAGAGAGGTCAACTGAGGAGAGGCCTGATCGACTTTCCCAGTGCCAGCATACGCTTCTGGTCGCTGTAAACAGCAGGAGCCTTGGAAAAGCCGTGTTGGTCAGGAGCTGCTGCTGCATGCCAGAGTCTCTGCCAACCACCCTTCCCTCCTCGGGGCTGGGCAGGGCACACGCCAGGGGTGGCACAGGGGGGTCCTGGGTGCCCGGGTCACCTTCTCTATGGCTCCATCCCCGGGCAGTGCCGCGGGGTTTGGAAGAATTCCTGTGGTACAGGAGTGGATGTCAAGTGGATGTCTCAAGGCCGAGATCTGGCCCCGTGCCGGGCAGTGCCGGCACTGTGCCCAGGGCCGGTGGCTGTCCAGGTGTCCCACCTGTGGTCACGGTGCCCAGAGCTGGCATGCACAGCAGCTGGAGACCTGGGACAAAGGAGAATGCAGGAAAAACCCAAACTGTGGAAAAAACCCAGCCCCAAAAAATCCAAACAAACCCAGAATCGCTTGAGCAGCAGTGAGAAAACCTCAACTTTCCTGAAGAACCTTCCTCTCTATCTTAGGGGGAAAAACTTTAATATTGTGGGATTTGTGATGTTGCCACAAATGAAGGACTCAGCCTGGTGATTATCTTTGCATTCCCCAAAGAAATAAAAATATTTTCTTGCCTGGGGCGGTCTTTTGGGGGGGCCTTTTGCTCTCAGTGATGTTCTGAAGCACCAAAGGGCTTCCACAAACTGCTTTCCCAGGATTTACACCCAGTCAATAGTTACACCAATCCTTAGTTCCCTTCTCCCTCTGCTATCAACAGCAAATCCCCCCAAAATGCGATTTTTGGTATTTTTTCTTCCTCCCTTTGGAAGGAGGTAGGCAGGCGCAGGGGGAAAGAAGGAGGCAGAGGCGCGGGAGGGGAGAGCCCAGGGTACAGACAAACATTCTCTTTATTGAGCTACACATGAATTTTTCCATTAGTCAGAGAAAGAGATTGGCAGTGTGTAATATATCACAGAAACCTCACTGATTGGTAATAGAAAGGCTTAGAAAGACCTGGTGCTTTTTATATATATATATATATAATATCTTTTTTTAAGTTTCTTCTTTATTTATTCATTTTCTTTTGAACAGGTGTGACTGCTGTTCTTCAGCAAAGGTAACTCGTAAAAGTGAAACCGTGAAGACGTCTGGTTACTAATCAAAGTAGAAATGACAAGGGATTGGTCATGAAAACGGTGGCTTCAATGTAAACACTACATTCGATTTTTGTTGGTGTTTTTTTTTTTTTTTTTAATTTT
>VZRF01003177.1:264076-405865 GCA_013396875.1 Vireo altiloquus
AAAATAAAATAAAATAAAATAAAATAAAATAAAATAAAATAAAATAAAATAAAATAAAATAAAATAAAATAAAATATATATCTGTATAGCCCACCCTGATGTCCCTGGTCGGCCCTGAAGGGGGGATGAGGGGGACTCTGGCTGGGGGGGCCGAGCTGTGCTTTTGGATGCAGACCTGGAGAGTGAGCAGTGACCAGGAGCAGGGAGTTGTTAAACCAGGAGGGAGAGAAAAAATGGGAAAAACCCACCGGCTCTGGCTGGTGAGGGCTTTGGCCTGAATTAGTGTGGGAATTCAAAAAACCTGACCTAACCCCCCTTAAACCTTGGGAAGGGAGCAGGAGGAGGATGCCCCCAGTGCAGCCTTCCCCCCAAACAGCCAGGCTGGGAAATGGGAGAAGATCTGCTTGTTGCTGCTGTTGTTTCCCTTTTTGGCTGTGATATGTGGCCGGGGGCAGTTTTCAATTCTTTCCCTCCTTCTTTAAAAAGAAACCAACTAAACAAAAAAACCAAAACACCTTTTTGTTTCTGAAGGCGGCAGCAGGGCAGGGGGCAGGCAGGGGCAGCCTGGCCTTGCCCATGCCGGAAAAAAAAATTACCAAAATAATTATAATGATAATTTCAAAAAGCCAACCCACAATAATGAATTATAATAATCATAATTAAAAAACAGCAGCCCATGGTCAAATAACTGCTGGGAGGAGAAGCCCCTGCCCAGGGTGACCCCGGGCGCTGCCCTTTCCCCCCTCTCCCTGCCTGGTTCCGGGGGGAGCTGTAGGGATGGTGGGGCCGGGAAGAGCCCCCTGAGCCCCGGGGTGTCACCAGGCTGCGACACCGGGGCCGGAGTGAGGAGCCTGATGGTGGAAGGGGGTTCAAAAAACAAACTAAAAATGTGGGTGTGGATTTTTTTTTTATATATATATATACGTATATATATAATTTTTTCCTTATGCCTTTTTATTTACCAACTCGCATGATTATGATGACTTTTTTTTTCTCTCCTCAATCTGGTTTTTTCGTTTCTTTTCTTTTTTTTTTTTTTTTTTTTTTTAACGAGTAGTTTTATAATGAAATATAAAAACGTGATGCATTGGGGNGTGTGTGTCTGTATGTGTCTGTGTGTGGTTGCGTTGGGGGGTTTTTTTTGTTATTCTTATGTTTCTTTTCTCTCCTGGCGCCGGGATCGCCACCCAAGCAGTCGCTGTGCGCCGGGGGGGCTCAGTACAAGCCACAGCCCCGCAGGTTGTTGGCAATGATGATGTCGGTGACGGCGTCAAAAACCACCTGGATGTTGTTCGTGTCTGTGGCACACGTCATGTGGCAGTAAATCTCCTTGTTGGGGGAGCGGTTTTTGCTCTCGAATTGTGCTTGGATGTAGGCGGCCGCGTCCTCGTAGGTGTTGGGACCTGTGGGCACAGGTGGGGGGGGCAGAGCAGGGGGTCAGGGCTGAGGGCCACCACCCCCCACACCTCCCCAAACCCAGCCCCACTGCTTGCGGAGTGCTTTAATTATAACAGAAACAGGCAAACCTATTTATTTTAACCACCTCCTTCACCCCTCAGCAGGTCCATTTAGTCCTTTTCCCTCCCATCTCCCTCCTTTCCACCCCCTTTTGCTCCCCCTCTGCCCCATTTTCCCCCAAAACACATCACAGCTGAGCCCTGTTGAGGCCTCCTCCTTGCCCAGGTGTTGCTGCTTTGCCCGCTCCGCCCTTTCCCCTTTCCCCCCGCAGGAAGGACAGGCTCCCTGAGCTGTGCCCGCGGGATGAGCCTGAGGGATGTACCCGAGGAATAACCTCACAGCCCCGGTGAGTCCCCACGGCCCCGACCGCACTCATTGCCTGGGGGGGAAGGAAAGGCCTGATGGCCCCCCGGTCAGGTAGGCAGGGGGAGGGATGGCCAGGAGAGCTGGTGGCCACCCCACCATCACTCATGGGCTCTGGTTGTACCCCCTTGATGGGGCTGAGACTATAAAAAAAATCTCTATAATAAGACAGTGGTAAATGTGAGCTGGTTACAAAGGTGGAGGAAACAGGATATTGCACTCTGTGCCCCAGCTGGGGTGGGTGGGGGTCTCACCCTGGGCACTGGAGTGTGTGAGGGGTGGTGTAGGGATGCACGTGTTGCCTGCTGGCTCAGTGATGGAGAGGTTTGCTTTGGGAAGGTGGGCTGGAGAGGCGCCAGATGTTTGAGCCGAAAAATGTGCATTGTTGCATTAAGCTGCTTAGGGCAGTGAGAGAGGCTGTGCTGGCCCCTCGTGGGAAGCCACAAAGCTGAGTTACGCCCCTGAAATCGCCTTTGCAAGAGCTGCTATTATCTGGAGGTTTATTTTCCTTTTCCAGCTTGCTGGTTCCCCTCGTTCCTTATGCAGTAGGCGGCCGAAGGAGAGGGAAGGTGGGCTGATGCCATTGGGCTGTGCCTCTCCATGGGGTAGCCTGGCTGTGCCATACAGCTGCACGTGGGGTAGTCTGGTTTGCTCTACCAGATGGTTGTGAGAAAAGTGCTGATGGAGAAGCCTAAATGCTTCTGGTGAAAATGCTGGTGCACTTTTGCTGTAGGGTAATGGGTGCTGTCTTGCTGAGGGACTCCCTTGTCCCCAGGATTTGGCATCCAGGATGGGTGGAATAGTTCAGAGACATCTAAGTATCTGCAAGGGATGTTGGAGTCTGAATTTCAACTAACTTTTTTCTTTCCCTTAGAGAATTCCGAAGTATCAATCCTCGCCCATCTTCTTAGTTCCTTATCCTTTTCCCCAGGCCATGTTGGTTTCACTACAAAATGGATGATTCTCCTGTGGTTCATGCAATTCCTGCTGTAAAGGGGCTCTTTCCTCCTCCAGCCATACCCAGCATGAAGGCTCTCCTGGAACAATGCAGCCTGGAGTACCATGTGTCTTGGCTCCTCTTGCCAGGAGCTGCTCGGGAACCACCAGCAACCAGGATGGCTCTAGCGGTGGCCACTCAGCTCCTGCCAAGGCTTCTTCTTTCCACAGCTCCCTGTGCCTAGGCTCGTTTCAGCTCATCTCCATTTGTCTGGACCCCCCTCTCTGTCCTGCCAGCTGCTCGTGCACCTTTGCCACAAGAACTGCCCCACCCAGGACACAGCCCCAGCCCCTGAGTGGGGTGTCAGAGCTGCATCACAGCCTGTGAAGGTGGGCAGTGCTTCTGTCCCCCTCTAAAGGCACCCTGTCCCCTCTGGCCCCGGTGGTGCAGGGTGGGCCTGCGGCTGTGCCGTGTCGGCCCCGGCACCTACCTGTGTACTCAGGGAAGCAGATGGTCAGAGGTGACTTCTTGATCTTCTCAGCAAATAGGTCTTTCTTGTTGAGGAAGAGAATGATGGAGGTATCGATGAAGAATTTGTTGTTACAGATGGAGTCGAAGAGCATGAGAGATTCGTGCATGCGGTTCTGCAAAGGGGAGCACAGAGGGAAGAGAGGGGAGAGAAGAAGGCAAAGACAGAGTTAGAGGAGAGGAGAACATTTTTGTGAATTGAAATGGTTAGAAAGCAAAAAAAAATCTCTATAATAAGACAGTGGTAAATGTGAGCTGGTTACAAAGGTGGAGGAAATGGGATATTGCCCTCCTCTTGGGTGGGAGGCCAGGGCAGGCGTGGGGCTGCAGCTGATTCTCCCCCACATCCCTGTGGGGCCACTCTGGCAGGGCAGACACTTGCAACCTTATGAAAGAGCAAGAAAAAAAGTCATTTGCTCCTCCCCTGCCTCACCAAAGGAGTAGAGAAGGGGGCCCTGTCTCTCTTTAGGGACTGGGTGCCCCTGAAGCATCCTTTGGAGAGCCCAAATAAAGGTGGACAGACAGCATCAGCTAACAGCTTGGACACACTGGGCATGGGGACTGGGATGGAGGGGGCTTTGTCCCTCCCAGGGTGGTCCTATGGACCTGCCCAGAAGGGTACTTGGCACTGAGTGGTGCCACTGTAGCGAGACCAGTGCCAAGGAATTGCCCAGAGGTTGGGGCAGGTCCTGTCCCTGGAAAAATCTTCAGCTCAACTTTGAAAATACCAGTGCTGGCTGGGTTGCTCCTAAGAACTCCCATGGAGGTAACCAGTACAGGTGCCTCTGCCAGCCCACTTCCCAGCTCTCCTGAGTGTTCTGGGCTTGCAGAACACTTACGGAGACTTTAAGTTTGGAAAGGCTTTGGTAGCAGCATAAGGGTAAATTTCTAAAAGCTGTAGTTTTGTTGGGGCTTTTTATTTTTTTTTTTTCCATTTTTTTTCCCACATTTATATGTGGACAGAACCCATAAAAAACTGTTTTTCCCCTGTGCTACTGAAGTTTTTAAAGAAGTGGAGAGCAGACAGCAGAACAAGAGGAGGTGAGGTGAGGTTGTCCTGTGCCCCACTGGCTGCCACAGGGCCTCGCAGAGCAGGGTGATGCCATGCAGGTGCATGCACTCGCTGTTAGTGTGAAGGTGCCACTGGATAGGACAGATTTGGCTCTCCAGGAGCTCCCAAACATTTTCTCCATCATTAACTTGCTCTCAGAATCACCAGAAAGCCATTCCCTGCTAGTCCACTGACAGCTCTGGGGGCTCTTTCAGGAAGTCCCTGAGTCTCTTTCATTGTTTGTACCCACCTTGTTCCTACTTGAACTTGCAAAACTTCTGGTGCAAACCCAGGGCTTGGTGAAGTCTGAAGTTGCTGCCCCTCCCTGTAACCCCCTCTAGGGGCTGAGCCCCCCAGTTCTGGCTCGACTGCCTGAAGCTCACATGGGGACAGAGCTGTTCACAAAAGCTTGTGGAAACCTCATGTAAAGCTGTGCTCTGGGAGCTTAGCAGCCAGTGGGGAACCCTCCTGCAGCAAACATCCCCCCACAGAATCCCCCCACAGCCCCTTTTTTTTGGAGACGCAGCAAAGGGGGTCTGGACTTGATGAAGATTTGCAAGAACACATGTGTTTGCTAATGAAATGATGACCCAATTACACATTTTGGAGTTTTCCATGAATGTTTTATTAGTGAGTCATTTTATTAGCTCCACTTCAACGGTAGCTTTTGCATGCAAAATTTAGCAGCTGTCTGATTTCATCTTGAAAGGCTTCACGATTGCACTGTCGGTTCCTTGACAAAGAGTAGCTGGGGATGCCAAGCAGGCGCTTTCTAAAGCCTTGGGACTTCAATCTGATCCTTATCTTGAAATAAAAAAAGGCCTTATTCATGAGAGAAACTGCCACAAAAGGATGTGGTTCTTCTTGACTTGTGGTTCTTGCAAAATTGCTGGGTCTTGGTATTTTCATGGAGAGTATCTGGATGGGCTTTTCCTTGTTCATCTCTGGTGTTGTCCTATATATATGTTATATTTAAATAAAAAAGTGATGCTGTTGGTGGAAGAGCAGCTGAAATAAAGCTTCTGGCCAGGGAAATGAGAATCCCCTTTCAGTCAAAATAACCCCAGTGACTTCTGGGTCCTGGACGCATGTGCAGAAGGTCTGAGCAGGATGGTGTCCTGGAAGAAGTTTTAAAAATCCCCAATAGCAGTACACAAAGCAAAATCCTTTCCCTCTCAGCCATTTTCTGTTCTCAAGGCTGGCCTGTAGTTCTGTTGGATTCAAAGGATGGGCTGTGTGGGAATTTGTCTGAGGATGAGTCCAGCTTGAAGCCACTTCACTAGAAGTTGGTGAAGCCAATAGGAACAATGGTTCATTTTCCTTTGCTGAGGTTTATAGAAAATTTTCTCTTGGTTTCTTCAAGTTCCTTCCTTCTATTTTATGTCCCAAATTGTGGAAGATCTTTAGTTTAAACATAAAAGAAAAGACTGGCTCAAGTATTATTGTACAGGGAGGGAGGTAGCATGCTCCATGTTTTATGCTACTGCGAGGAGGAGGACACACATTTACTGAACTGAACCAGCAATGGGTCTTCTGACTCTGTGCCCACACAAAGAGATTGTGGAAAAGCAAAGTTTGTGACTTGTAAAGGATTTGTAACCAAAGTGATGGAGGAAGCAATGGGGCAGCAAGGATGCTCTGCCCTGCTGCTGCCTCTGGTGAAAAAATGAAAAAAAATTCCTGCCAAATACTTACATAAAATGAAATATATTTTGGTTATATCCTTTTCAAGTTCTTTATTTCCAGGTGGATGAGGCTATGGCAGACAGCTGGTGCTGTGTCTTGTGCAAGTGTTTGTGGAGCAGCCATAGGGTTAAATAACAAGTTTGAGAAGCTGGACACGCTCAAGGGAGACACAATAAAACCACTCTCACACTAGAAAAGAGCTGGCACTTTATTAACATTTTGTAACTAATAAATACATTACCAACAGCCAATAAATTATTACAATAACTAATGCTCTATTAAACCAATGGACAGTCACTCTTCGTACAAAATTACAGTTAATACAGTTTGGGCCATCAAACATGCAGGAGACATGATTCAGCGGGAAACCAGTAAAAGGAAAATGGTGACGGCCTCTGGTGATCCTTTGGGAAATGTGGTGGGGAGTGGGGAGCCCAGAGGCAGGGTGATGGTCACTCTTCCCTTGTAGAGATGAAGTGGGAAAAAGGAGATGGGGGAATAGGGCTGAGGAGCATAAATTAGGGACTGGGCTATTTAACAGGGCAATAGCTGGTGTTTAAACAACCCTATTTGCTTGCCCAGCACCACCAGGTTGGTCCAGCACTGGAAAAGCTGGTGAGACTCAGGTACAGCTGAAAATGGTGTTTTACCTGCCATGATCTCTTCTTCCCCACCTGGAGCAGGGGCTTTAGCTCTGGTGCTGCTTGCCCGCACTACAGTCAGGACTGGGTCTTGATGTTAATTTCCAAGACACTGTGTGGAAGAAGGCTTGGGGCATCCAGTTGGCTCCCAGCCCTTCTACCTCTTCTCCTGGTCTCTTTTCCCTGTGCCTACTGCAGCTGCCCTCTTGGGGAGATGGGGCTGTTTTGTCAATCCAGCTCCCTTTCCCTCTGCCTGCAGGGTGCCAGCTGGAGGCTTTGGTCCTCCTCTCACTAAGGCATTGGTGTTTAAGGGTTGCAGTTGCTTGTGTTTGCACACAAATAAAGATCTCACAGGCTGCTGGTTGGGGGATGAGTGGTCCTGTGCAAAGTCCCTTCCCATAGCCACATTCTCAGTTATTCTCTATAACTATATAGGTTATGTACCTATATCTGTCAGCATCAATTACCTCGTGCCAGTGCTGGAGTTCAGAAATGGCACAGTACCCTCAAGTCTTGGGGAGTGTTTGCCTGCTCTTTCCTGCAGGGAGGTAGAGGCAAGACCGTGGTCTGTAATTTTGTGCCACTTGGACCACTTCTCTCATATGTGCCCTGGGGATGCAAGTGAGTGATGGGTCTGGGTGCTCAGGGTGATGCTCAGTAGCAGCATCTCTACCGACCTTGACGTGTCCAGTGTCAGATCACTAATGAGTGTTTTAGTCTCCTTGGAAATGGTTGTGGAGTTCTGGGTGGTAAGCCTGAAGACAAACCTGGCCCATGGAAACACCCAAGCACACTAGCACTAATTGACTTGACAGATGATCAGATTTCTTCCCAGGAACTCAGCAACTCTCCCTGGCTCCAGGAGACTTTGTGACCACAAAAAGCTTGGGACATGTCACACAAACTAACAGTGCAGGGTTAGTCCCCTTCCCAGCACTAACTGCAAAATCCCCCAGGGGCGATGTCTGCCTTGTTGAGCTGCACAGTGAAGCTGGGCACTCGGGGACCTTCTGGCAAAAGGACATCTTCTATGTCACATCCTGACCTCTTGGAGATTGCACTCCTGGACCGAGAACAAGGTTTCTTCCCTTGCAGGCAAGCAGTGGGCTCATGCCATGACAGATTAAACCCACCAGATATATTTTAATATACATTAAAGACTGCCCTCATTAATACTTTTAGTGTCTTGTAAAACAAAATCACATCAATAGAGGAGGCATGGCAGGCTCTTCCTGAGGATGCTCTTCCCTCCATGGAGGGACAGGCTGGCCGGCCATCCAGGAAAGCTGGCTGAAGGCAAGACGCTAATTTTGGTACAAAACTCCTGAGAGAGATGTAGTTGGAAGTGTTTCTGGGCAGGCAGTGGGACTGTGGCCATGCAGGCCCGACAGGAGGGCGGGGGCAGTAGGGATGCTCTGCGCTCGCAGACGGCAGGGCCAGATGGCTGCGCTGAGCATTCCTGCTGTCCTGCTGCTCCGCTGGGCTCCTCCAGCCCCCTGTGACAACCAGAGGGTGTGCGAGTTCTGTATGCAAGATTAAAAACTGCCCGTGGCAGTCTGGGGCTGTGTTTTAGCATGTGCTTTCCCAGTGCATGGTTATTGCTCGTTCTCCCTACCAGCCCAGCTACTGCATCCTCCTAAGGAGCTCTGCAGCTCAGCCCTGCAGCTCTGCACGACTTTCCTTGTATGGGTTTCTCAATTTCATTGAAATTATTGTCTAAATAAAGAAGCTATTTTCATTTTTGTGGTCTCATGGCTCCCCACCCGACCCTCTCATTCACTACAGAGCAAGCCAAGGGGGAGCTTCCTTCTTTCTTTTTGCTGCTGTCTGAAGCTCATCGTGAGTTGCTAACGCTGCTTTCAATGCTGACACCCCTCAGATGCTTCTGTTGCTGGAACAGTGACCTGAGTCATTAAAAACCTTCTGCATCCCAAAAAGAGCTTTTTTTTTTTTGAAAATTCTCACATTAGCTTCGAAGGACAGCAGAGCTTATACAGAGCTGTTTCAATTTTGTGCTTTTAAAATCTATCCTCCATGCCCTGGTATGATTTTGGCTGCAGCTGTACAAGTTGCAACATCCCTGTTGTGTGGAAATGAAACACAGCTCTGGGTCTCCAAGTGTCTAGATTCAGAGCATGGCAATTGCAAAGCACAAGGGGGTGTTAAGAAAAGGCTTTTGAAAACAGGTGATGTATTTCAAGGTACTTTTTAGGCGACTGCTGCAAGAATCGCTGGTGTTTAGAAAAAGCACGGGGCAAAAGATTGCCTGCAGAAGGCACATCTGTCAGGAGAGGCTTCGGAGGATGCAGAAGCCAGCAGTGAGTAATGATTTGGCAGGCGTTCTGGAGACAAAATCTATACGCAGCCATCAAGCAGGAGAAATAGTAGTGTTTAACACTGGAAGTATTTCATCTTCCAAAGGCTGTTTCCAGCATTTGTCAGTGAGTCCTCATGACACTCGTGTGAGGGAGGGAATGTCAGCAGCAGCAGCTGAGATGAAGCTTTAGACACAAAATATGCCAAAGAAAATGAAAGAAGAGGCTCTGTGTGGCAACATTTCCTCTGCTTTTTCTCCCTCTTCTCCCCATGGGGCAGCAGCTGTTGGTTATCACCAACATGCTGGGAACCTGTTGGAGCTGCAGAGGGGCTTTGGACCTCCCAGCTGGCAAAGCTGGGAATGGGTTACCTGAATCCAGCCTGGAGAGAGGTAAAAGCACACTGAGCCAGCACTGGCCACTTAACTGCAATTTGGCAGAGTTTGGAGTTAATTTAAATTGTCTTTACCAAAATATTCCTGAGTGCTTTATGCGGGGGGCTCACAAAGCCTTGGCGTGGTGCTGCCTTCCCTGGGAACAGCTTCTGTTACTTATTTGCTTGCATAAAATGTCATTCACAGCGAAGGGTGGGAACAGAAAATCTCTGAAACTCCAGTGCTTTTTCTCTGCTCTTCTTACAGAGCTTAGTAGCTTAGTCCCTGCCAGCACCAGCCATCAGCACTCTGGGTCCAATGGTTACACACTTTATGTACCAAATATAACCAACGTGGTTTTTTCTGCCCTGGGTTTGACACAACACCCACGTGGATGCTGGGTGTTACTGCTGGGGCTCAGACAAGATGTGTGGGTGGGCTGTGGCATGAGGAGCAGAGAGGAGCTCCTGGTTTTGCTGGCCAGCTCTTTGTGGGAGCTGATGTCATTGGAGGCATTTTAAGGCTGAGATGGTGAAGAGAAAGGTGGGTACTGGCTTGTGCCAGAGCAGGGGAGGCAGGGAGTTGTGTTATTGCTGTTAGTGCCCATCAGAGCAGCAGCAGGTCCTTGCTGTACAATAGTAAATGCATCATTTAATGCTGTTTAAGGGTTACTGACATTTACCAGCCATGCTGGGCTGTGAGCTGGTTGGATGGGTGACAGACACCTCATTTTCCTCTGCAGGCCTTCCCTGCTTGCCTCAGGGTGCTCCTGCTCACATCTCTGGCTGGAGATTTGTCACAGATGTCCCACAAACACTGTCCTAGCAGAGCACAGCCTCTGACAGGGACTCTCCTCTGGCTCTCAGGTGCCCCTCTCTTCCCATCCTCTCTGCTGTTTCACTCTGCCTCATCTCCCTTCTGCAACTTCTCTCCCAAACCACTCCCTAAACCTCTCCCAGTGCTCTCTCCCTCCTGTGCCACCATATGTGTTCCTGTCACAGCCTCCTGCACACCAGCGCTCACCTGGCACCTCCCCTTGGGCTGTGCTGCTCTGGGCTGCTCTCATATCACCTCTCCTAAATGGGCACAGTGAGAAAAGAGATACTGTCCCTCTCCAACACAGCCCTGGACTGACCTCCTGAGACCTGAAAGCCAGTCCTAGATCAGGCTCCCAAGAGAGCACAGTTGAACTTGTAGCCACCCTGGAAAGATTTGTGTTTTCCAAGATAATGGACCTCTAAGAGAGGCAGAGAAGAGGCAGGGATCACCATTGCCTACCTGCCCCCAGGCGAGGTGGGCCCTGAGTGGGACCTCAGAGGTGGTTGTCTGACCCAGACAACAAACAAGCTTTTGGGGTAGACTTCTAAGAGCCCCTCCATGTCCACAGAGGTGACACCCACCTCTCACATTCCCTTCTGCCTTCAACCCAGCAGCATCCAGAGTTCTTGGTGACGGCAAGTGGGTGCCATATGTACCTCAGCCCACCTGCATTTGTCCTTATCTCTGAGCCCCTGGTTTTGCTGTGCTGGGTGCTACCCTCACCCTTTCCACTCCTCTCCCCTGCCCTTCCTTCCTCCTTTCCTTGCACTTTTTCTCCCTATTGAATCACGTGACTCAAATCAGCTTCCCGAGCTCTCCTTTGCCAGTGTTAACCACCCATCTTGCTATAGATACTGGTGAAGAGATGCCCTGACTGGAGACACCAACTCTGGACCTGTCTCTCTGGGATGCTCAGGCAGGAGGTGACACAGGAAAGCCACCTGGCTTTCTTCCTTCTGCTCAGCCAGGGAGGCTCAGAGCACAAGGCTGGGCTTCTCAAGGGGTTTGGATGCCCAAGGGGCAATGAAGGGCTATGAGGCTCTTCCACACTTTGCTGCCACCCAAGCACAGGGAGGTTTCCCAAAGCACCTCTCCCCATCTCAGGTACTTGAAGGTCAGATTCTGCCTATAAGAAGCCAGGGCTAAATATTTTTCATTCACCCCAGCACTTCAGGGCTGAAGTTTGAAAGTGATGCTGCATGTTTGCAGGAGCATCACCTCTGCTGAAATCACTAAGGCTGGGAGGTGCTGTGGAAAAGGTCCCCAGGCTGGATTTCTTGTCAGGATGCCACTGAGTGTGAGGTCCCCATCAGGACACCATTCCCAGGGCATCTTCACTGCCTGCATTCCAGGGGTCTCAGCCCAGTGGCTCCATGGCCTCCATGGAAGTGCCTCAGAAATGGGTTTCAGTAACCACTAGATAAATTTTATCATTAATTCTGAAAAACTTGAGGTAAAACTGCTACCAGTAATGAATGCTTTTAGACAAGGCTTAGTAGGCTTTGTTACTGTGTCCCTGTAACTCAGACACCAGCAGAACTCAATATGGCTGTTTTACTTGTTCAAATAGCTGTCTGGAAAAAAGGAGAATGCACAAATCCAAGCTATGGTGGCTGCATTCAACACCAAACCCTCCAGCTTTGGGGTCAGAACCGGAGCTGTAAGGTACCCTCAAAATGATCAGGTTGTATCTAGCACTTCCCAAAGGAACAGTGTTTAAAAAAAAGGCAGATAACCATGAGAATGAACAATATCCCTTAATTTTCAAGGCAAAAAAAAAGTTTTGGTTCCAAACTACACTGTTCCTGACCAGTATGTTAAGGCTTTGATTTTTTTCCCTCTCTTTAAAACTGAAGTATTTTTGTCTTTTGGCAGTTGAAATGCACTTTGTGGGAAATGCGTTAGCTCCCTGCACAACACTGTGAGTTGGAACGGAGGAGTAGGACAGGGCAGCAAGGGAATGAACCAAAAATGAACCAAAGTAAAATAAAATGGGTCTGGGGAAAGCAGAACTTGCTGCAGAGTTTTCTGGGACAGGATGAGGGATTTATGTATTTCTTCCTCGCCATCTTCTGAGGAGGAAAAAGCAAGGAAAGGGAGGACCTGTCCGCGGGCCTGGAGGATACTCCGGGCGGGTGCCGGGAGCGGAGGCAGGAGGGTGCTTTAGTAGAGTCCACATCCCCGCAGGTTGTTGGCGATGATGACATCCGTGACAGCGTCGAAGACGAACTGGATGTTGTTGGTGTCGGTGGCACAGGTGATGTGAGTGTAGATCTCCTTGTTGGCCGACTTGTTCTTGCTCTCGTACTGAGTCTGGATGTATGCCACCGCCTCTGTGAACGCGTTGGGACCTGCGAGAGAGCCGAGAGGAAGGGGAAAAGAGTGGGTTAAAGGAGCCCCATGACTTGAAATCCGCAGGGTGCCTGCAAACACCCCATTATGGGGATGTGGGGAGCTCGTGTGGGGCTGCTGCAGTGCAGACACCCCCTCTCCATCTCAGGGATGGGCACTGTTACCAGCCAGGATTGCTGCCAGGCAGGAGATGCTCCCTGACTGTCAGCTCAGCTGTATTTTTATTCCAAGTTGCTGTTTATAGTCTATAGAGATGAAATGGATGAGGGAGCTGAGTGTTAAACAGGCTATGATGGAAGAAATTTCACATCATGGTGACAAAAAAGAGAAGAAACCGACCAGGAATGCAGTAAATGCTTGACCTAGGGAAAAGGCTTAGCTTTTTTCCTTTTTTTAGATTTTTTTTTGATTAAAGCTTCAGTTTTTGATATAAAAGAAGAGTTAACGAGAATTGAGGGCAGTATTGGTAGCTGTGCCCTCCTTTCCCTAAATCATTAAGAGAAAGGGACATGAAAGGATCCAGCCTCTGTTACAGGGAAAAGTGGGCTTTTCTCAAAAAAAAAAAACCCCATATCCGGCAAAAAGGCTGATACAGAATGTCCCTTTTTTTCAGAAATTAGGATTGCAGTACTCTTTGCTAGAGCCATGGCTAAAATCAAACTGTGAGGAGTTTCTTGTTTTGATATATAGAGATATCTGTGCCAAACCTCATTAACCCTCAAATTTTGTGTTAAAAAAAGCTTAGAAGGAGTCATGCAAATGAGTAGATCCTTTTTCCTCTGGCCAGCTCTGACCCTGCTCACATACACGGCTCCACTTAGGCACCTGCTTAAGGCTGATGAAGGCTCTGGCTGGCCTGGAGTGCAGCTCTCAGCACTGCCAGGCACTGCCTGACTCCCAAAAGGCTCCACAACAGTAGCACTGCTACTGCTTTTGGGTCCTTTTCACTCCATGATGCTTTACTGATGGGAAATGCTGTTATTTGCTAAAGAGAAGCTTACTGGGGCTGGAGATGTGCTGTGGTAGAAAGCAGCTGCTCTGGGAAACCCCACTTGCACACACATGCACTGCTAGTTGAAGACAAAAGTTCATGAAGACCATGGGACTTGAGAATATGCTTCAAGTAAGAGAAGCAAAGTTTTTTTCCGGGAGCAAATTCTTGCATGAAGAGCTGTGTAAAGAATCTGTGAACAGTTCCACATACTGAGCACAACCAGGGGCGTATTTTATGAACAGGATGTTGGTTGTTCAAAGACATGAGGATTTAGATGCTTGATTCTGTCTAGGAGAGCAGGGAATCCCTAATGCCAGCTTGGTTTAAAACAAGCCGTGGATTCTGCTGCTGCTTTACTAAGTATTGTGGATTAGTTAAAAGCATTGGTGAATTAAGGGGATAGAAACAGTTAGTGCTCCAGCAAACAGCAGGCAAATTTGTGGATGCAGTCTTCTAATAATTCCCTGTCAGCAGAACTAATGGACATCAGAAATTTCATTTCATTAAAAGCATTTTGTGGAACCTACTTGTGATGTTGAAAGTCTGCTTGTTCAGTTTATAGGCTTTTATCAAATAATTCTTTTTAACTCCAGGGCAACATTCTAATAATGTTGCTTTTTCATGAGGCCACGAGGGCTTCATCCTGTGAGCTGTGGCCAGCAGAGCAGGGGCAAGCAGGCTGAAGTGTGTGCTTGGGTCTAAAGCCTGGGCTGAGTGTTAGCAGAGCTAACTTGTAACAGCAATGCTGAACACCTGGGGGTGAGATGCTCCTTACCCCAGATCCCTGTTGGAACATTTAAAGGACTTTCAGCGGTCAGACTTCCTGCCCTCTCTGATGGAACAAGAGAGACAGGAGATCTGTTGAGGGTCCCTGGCATTGTGAGAACTCCCAGCTTCCAGAAAAGCATCTTGAGGGAATTTAGAACAGGGTCCCCTGTGACTTGGGGAAGATTGGTTTGTTTCACTTGTGGCTGAAGTGCTCCAGACAGATGCTTTGTTTTCCTCTGTTTAATCAGCCAAGAGCTTAGCTACATGTGTACGAGGGTCTGCCTCCCCCACTGAACTCTCTTGGGCTGGAATAGCTTGGGAAGGAATATCTAAAATGACATTCTTTCGTGTTCTAGTCTCTCTGACATCAGGGGTTCTGTTAGAACATTACTTCAGAGTGAGGTTTCTGGGAGACAACAGTGAAGATCCACAAAACCAGGTGCACAAAATGTGATCAGGAAGGAGTGAGAGGTGAAGGTTTCCTTCACTGAGAAAAGGAAAGGGAAGAGGACATGACAGAAACCATCCAGCACACAGAAGCACTGCTATAAATAAGATGGTGTTGAGCTGCTCTACAAGCCACCCAAAAGCAGCAATCTAATTTGCAACCACGAAAATTTGGGGTAGGCATTATTGTGAGCTTTCAGCTGTAAAGACTAAAATTTCCATGATTAGATCTTTTCAGACAAATGTGTCGGGAATATGTTGGTTCTGTCTGGACCAAGCAGATGAGTAGATGGCTGAAATGTGTTGGTAGTGACAAACACCAAAATCTTCCCCGGAAAGGAAGCCTGCAGATGTTCTGAATACAGCTGGAGTCATTCAGCTCCATGGCCACAGACCACTCAGCCCAAAGCAGCAATGAGGGATCACTTTTGTCTATTCACAGGGAAAAATCAAGTGCTCAGAGATAAGAAGCTCTGGTTAATAATTTGTTGACCTGCTCAGAAATGTGACATTCTTGGTGCTCCTGGTTCACAACTGTGTTTCCTGACAAAGAGATTGGCTTCTCTGTCTGTTGGCTTGATTCATCTGGATGTCTCCGGTGAGTTTAAATAATTCATGACGATAAAAGTTTATTTTTGTGCCATCTCAAAATGGTAATGAGGGTTTATGGAAGCTGGCAAGATGCAAAGGGAAGCAGCAGGGTGCAGCTACAGCCTTTGCATGGGTGAAGTATTCCCATCATTAGCGGGTCAGATGCCAGGCAGGCAGCACAAGCAGGGGTTTCTTGCACACTGCCCATCCCAGAGCTCCTGCTCTCACTTCCACGGATCACCAAGGCCTCCTTCTCCCCAGCCAAGCTCAGGGCATAGCTCACTGTGGTTCTCCTCTGCCTGCACTATGAGTTAGGAGGTGTGGGTAGACCAGAAAATGAAACAACTTGTTTTCTATCTGCATTTAACTGGAAGTGTTTCCATGTCCAGATACTTGATGTCGGCAAACCTGAGACCAAAACTGAGGACTCCTCAACTAATGTGATGAAAATGTATTGCTTGAGCTGAAGCAGCCAAGCTGTGAGACCTGCTGTCTGCACACTGGAGGGCTGATCATGGAATCACAGAATGGTTTGGGTTGGAAGGGATCCCTAATGGTCATCTAATCTAATGCTCCTGGAGAGATCAGGGACATCTTCATTCTGGTCAGGTTGCTCAGAGCCCCATCCAGCCTGGACATGAATGTTTCCAGGATCATGATGATTCTACAGCCCCGCAGTGCCTGGAAGTGGGGAAAGTGGTCAGGAGCTGCAGAAGAATTCTTGTCGTGGCCATAAGGGAATATGGTTGTGTATGAAAGAACAAAGCTGTACTCCAGCTGAGGACAGCCTAACAAACCCTGTGTGTTGGTCTCTTGGAGACCAGTCACCCATTTATAATGGTTATGCTCACTGCACCTTTCTGAGAGACCTGCAAGAAGGTTCATGATCCTGTGTGACACAGGCAACCAGGGCACACGGGTCTGGGGAGTGCACAGTGGCCTCACACCTGCAGGTGCTGGTTTGGCATCAAACCCACCAGTGAGGTGGAGAACAGACACACTGCTCAGTGGTGGTGGTCAAAGGGCCAGCGAAGAACTTGGTTCAAGTCATCCTCCTGCTTTAAGTGGACCATGGTGGGGGTGATCCTTTGGCACTTACTGAAATAGAATCTATAGTGAAGCCAATAGGAGCTCCAGCTCTGCATCTTTAGCCTCATTGCCTGCAATGCACTACAGCATCAGCCTGGCGGGGGAGGGCTCTGTGCTCCCTTTGCTAAGCACTCCTGTACAGCCACATTTCTCATTACCTGTGTACTCAGGAAAGCAGATACTCAGTGGAGATTTCTTAATTTTCTCCTCAAATATGTCCTTCTTGTTTAGGAACAGGATGATAGATGTATCTGTGAACCATTTGTTGTTGCAGATGCTGTCAAAAAGCTTCAGAGATTCGTGCATGCGGTTCTGCAATAGAAAGGAAAGATCACATCAGGCCAAAGCCAGCAACCCAGGGATGTTCAACATGTAGGGAAATCTAAAACAACTAAATTAAGGAGGAAAGCAACAAAAAATAAAATCTACAATATACATAATAAATTTATGTATACATAGAGCTGAACATATACATACACAGATGCAATCCCTATAACATTTGACATACAATTAGTAACTTAAGGGCATTTAACAATACAGAGCTGTTTTGATTTTGCATAACATTAATTTACAGGATCCCAGCTCATAGAAATCATCATGCACCATGCATGGATGGAGAATTATTTTTGCCCTTTGATCAGATTTATGTGTCGGTGTAGCTCATGCAGATTTTCTAAAACGTTTTCAATAATTTTTCTAAATGTTTTTTCCACTTTCTCAAATGTGTGCGGCACACAACTGGTTGGATACATTAACCAAGGACTGGTAGATCCTTGAATTAATCTAGAGTTGGAAGCAGACATCAAGGTGACATAATTTTGGAAATGACCTTGCCGTGACCTTTGCCTGGTTTTGTTATTTTATTTAGTGTTGTCTGTTGTTGGGCTTTTAATTTTTTAATTGTTTTTTTTTAGTTCTCTTGGACCACGGCTCAACAGAAAGTGTCTTGCAGAGAGGGAAAAAAGTGAAAAAGGAAGAGGAAGTAGCATAAAAAGGAAAACACAACAAAGAACATCTAAGAACAACCAGACTAGAAGTCAGGCAGCTACCACTGGTGTTAGCTCATGCCTCTAGAAGATTAGCTACTCTCCAGCAGAAGAGCCATACATCCAAATGTACGCACAGCGAGAAGTCAGCTTTTTGGTTACAGGTCATGCAAAAAAAGACACAGAAAAGGAGAGAGATAAGAGGAATGAAAAAACCAGACCAGTTAGAGAGTTGCAAAGTCCGCCACATGGGTTTATGGTGGTGGAAAGAGCTCACGGCAAAGTCAACCAAGTGTCATGTTCCCCGCTGCTTTCAACTCTCAATTCGGTTTTTCTTTTTTTTTTTTTTTTCTCGGTTCAAGAGAAGCTTCATACCTGCCAAATTTGGTTGGTCTCTCAAATGCTCATTTTTTGGCCTTTGTTTGGCTAGATAAGGTCAGACGGCCGAGGAAAAGCTGTGGAGGTGCCGAGGCTGGCGACGTTTGGCGCCGAGGCCGACGCCGGAGTGCGCACGCCGGTCGCGTGGCCATCTCTCAGCCGGGAGCCGGGTATTGCAGAGAGCAGGCGCGGTGAGGACGAAGCACACCCAAGAGTCAGGGGGTTATCAAAGGCAAAGCATGGTACAGACCAGACCGGCTCCTCGGCTTTTCCCAGCGGGATCTCCTTGGGACAGCACTCCCCAAACCCGCCAGTGCACGTAAAAAACCGGTTACAGCCATCACCACAGAGACACTGGAGAGAACAGGGCTGCACAGGCTTGTTACTGGAGGGTTTTTTGGGATGGGTACAGCATGTCCTGTTGCCCCCAGCCGTTGATTTGGGAATTTGGAGTGGTACATGAGTCAGCTGGGGGCCTTCACCCCACTCCCACTCCATTTCACACCTGTGCTGGCTGCACAGTTTAGCCCAGCACTTCACTGATTAACACATTGCTTTTCATTGATACACTTAAATGACTACCGAATGTTTTATATGAATAGAAGAGGCTCCGTGGATGAAAGAAACATCTGATCCAGCCCAGAGTGAAACGGGACGTGTGTGATTTGCTGTACCCTGTCCTTAATAACCGCGCATTTCCCCGCTGTTTGTATCGACACACGGGGACAACGCCATCACGTACAAACGTAAAAATGCACTTGCTCATTGGGTCTCAGTTGCAACACGTTGCTTATCTGGATCATCCTGTGCCTGTGGGCTGTTTTTTGCCAACCCATTTGGTACCAGCTGGTGTGGGAGCCCCCGGAGCAATGCTCCTCTTTGTTACTTGTGGTACCAAAATTGTAACCACATAGAAACCTGTACAAAGGTTTTGTACAGGAGATCCTTGGATACTCAAAGCCTTTGGGAGGAGAGAATGAATTGGAGGGTGATCAGGGAAACAGAAAGCAAATACAATTAACCATTTCTTTAAGCAGCGTTCCTCACAGAACATTTTAAATGACATTTTTTATCATCCTTGCTGATTTAAAATAAAAGCATGGAGAAACACGTGAATGCTGCTTGTGGGCTAAACCCACAGCTCATCCGCAGCAGCCATCAGCCACCTGGGAAGCCTCGTGCCACATCTGCCACACTGCACAGCCCTGGAGGACAGGAGAGGGGTGAAATTGCTCTTCATGGCATGGGGAGCACCACGGGTGGCATCGGGTTTGTCTAAGAAACAGAAACTGAGGACTTCTGAACTGGGCTTCATGGTTAGGTGAAGCCAACTTTTCTACGGTTGTAAGACTATGTAAGGATGCTACAGAAGTCCTCCTACTTCTCTTACACAGTTTGATCAATTTGCATTAATGCATGTTAGGAGACGAGACTGTTTTCCCAAGAAATAGCAATTCTTAGTGTTCAGTCATAACCAGAATATAGAATTACAGAATCATACACACAGCACAAACCAATACATCCCTCTACAACATGAAGGTTACACTAAATGTCCTCTATTCCTTTCAGATTCCAGAAACAAGTTTCAAAGATTCCTAAGGCTGTCTAACCTGGCTTTCTGATCTGTAGATGTTGATTTTTCCTCCAGCTTTGCCAGTTTGACAAGTAAACCTAATGAACTACTCTGCCCACTCATCCTTATTTATGTGGGAAATGTTTCGGTCTAAAAATCCACCTTTTCCTTCCCCACCACTAAAAAGATGACATTATTCAAATGCCAGAAATTCCTTTCTGTGTGTGGCAAAGGTGCAGAGCAATATTCTGGTGAGGAGGCATGGATGCTTCTGTTGTCATACCTGGATGCCATATGGGAAATGCTGTTGCATCCTAGGAGGGCTTCTGGGAGCCCACACTTAGACACAAGCTGTCCTGGTGCTGGCTAGCATCAGGAATTCTCACTATCTCCCTTTCCTTTCCCTTCCCAACTGTTACTAGTTCAATAGATGTTGGTAGGAGCCCTCCAACAGCTCAGGCAGACCCAGGTGCAGACGCGAGGATGAGGAAGCAGTGTTTGGGTACCATATGTAAAAGGACAGGCTGCTGCCAAAGGACGAGTGAGAAGTTAAATCCCCCAAATAATTCCCCTTCTCCCAGTAAATCCACAGTGAAAGACCAGTTTAGTCCCTTAGAACTTGCCTGGGGGCCCTTTCAGGAGCACCAGTGCTGCTGTGATGGGGCAGATGTGCCTACTCTGCTAGGAGGCACTAAAGGTTACGCTCCTCATACTTTTTTTTAGGTGAAGTGACACAAATAACTTTGCCTGCTTTTGGACCTATCATGCTGCTTTTTCTCACTTTATGTTGGGTCTATCATTAAGGGAAGAGCTCTTCAGACATTAATTTCTTAATGCCACTTCCCCATTCAAAACTGGTATTTTAAATCCTTATGCCTGCAAATACTTTGTACCCCAACAAGAAAAGCAGCCCCACCAGCCATGTTACAGAGGAGTAACCACTCGCCCATGCATATTTAAAGTCCAGTTACCTTTTCCTGCACAGGACAAAAGACAGAATTGCTCATAGCTGAGTTCAGATGTCATTGCACAACTGTGTTCCTATCACTGATGTGAAGAGTGAACAGCTTTTCATTCAGCATGAGGGAGAAAAGATGCTGCGGTCAAGACTCTGTCCAGGCCGAAACACACTCATAAAAAACATCCTTTTTTCACCAGAGCATGGGAGGAGACCTGGTGATTTCTCCAACACACAGTTGATTCAATATTTTCTGTTTTTCTTGGTGATTAAGTGCTTGCTGTCACGCAAACTGTAAGGACTCTGATGGTTATCCTCTGCACAGGAACTCCATATTCCCCCTCCTGCTTATATTTCCTAAGATGCCCAAGCCACTTTGGTTGCTTTGTCACTCCTAAGGCAATTTCTGAGCACTCCAATTCCATTTTCCATGCCCAAGGACAGCAGAGAGAGCATGCTAACCAGGTCATGCAGTGCAGTATGAACCAACAGACCAACACTAATGCACACCAAGGGTTACCAGCACAGAGCCTTCCACCCATCCCATCCTCAGCAATGGGGACACAAACAGTGCTTGCATGTCTTGGCTAGATATGGTTGACCTAAATATCTTAGCTTCAGAGGCAGCAATGTGCAGCATCAACACCTCCCTCTCTTGCCACGACTCCTTTGAATTTGCAAGGTGAAAAACAGAGGATAGTCTCAGTTCCCATGACAGGCCCCATTCCATTGCTGTTTTTTTAAAAAATTCCATTAGGAATTCTATTTAGAAGGAACAATGGAAATCTACCTTTGTGAATCATCTTCTCTAGTTTTACTGAGTGATATGACTGCCCCTCTCTCTTCCCAGATTACAGAGCTGAGGCTTTTTCTTCCATAACCTCAACTTACGAAACAAAAAGACAAGTCACAAATGAAACAAAATCACCTTGTTATGCAAAGACATAATCCAGGGAGATGTTCTGCCAGTTAAAGCAGGATGTTCCCACTGTGTACAAATATGGCAGAGAGCCTGGCAGCTCCTTGTGAAGGACTTGGTAAAGGCACAGGTGGGCAGTGGCTTGTGCATTGGATGGGCTGGGCAGAGGGTACAGTTTTGCCACATGAGCTCTGGCTTGGGCTGTGGCTGGCAGCAGTGGGACTGGTGAAGGCACTGCTTGAATCTCTCATGCCTTGTTCCTCTCCCGTGGGAGCTGGGCACACAGGGACACAGTTAAGATCTGCCAACAGCAGCATAAGGTGCTGGAAGCAATGGGAGAAGTTGGATTCAGCAGTACTGGGAGTTTCTGTGAAAAGTGTGATCTTTATGGGTGTATGGGACTAAAAATCACAGGTGCAGGAAGTTTTCTTTATTTTCTTTATGTCTTTCTGATCTGGACATAGGGAAGTACTTGCTTTCCTCAACTCTTGCTGTGTGGCTTGTTGTGACAGGGAATTAGAGAGAAAATATATCCCTTATAAAAGACTGCCTGCCCTTAAGGAGCAGGGACAGCTTCAAACACAACAATCTCGTTTTAGCTGCTGCAGGAGGATGGGTGCTCAGTCTTTTAAAACAAAGAGTACAATAACCCACAAAACAACTTTACAAGCATAGAGCTGTGTTTGAATTTTAAGGGAAGGGACAGGTCAGAGAGTGCTTCACCTAGGCTTGTTTAACCAGCTCTTTGAAAGGGATTCACAATAAATCTCTTCGTGAGCTTTTTTCAGTGAGACAAGCTGACCCTACACTTGTCCCACCTGGAGCTTACCAAGGTCAGCCTGTCCCTGGCCCACATGATGCTGACTGCATCTCAACTGCAGTTTCCCCCACCTGAAGTGTGGTTTGACTCAGAGAAGTGCAAAAAGCACCTGTGAAATCCTGTGCTCATTGACAACAGGGTGCTGAGCGCAGGAGGAAAAGCCATTCTCCATGTGCACCCAGCTTTGGAAGGGTTTTTCTGGACCTTGCTATGCAGTAGGGCTCTTTCCCTCTCATGGCTCCATGCCAGCAATGAAAGTTCTCTACAACCTCTTTCATACTCATGGAGACATCTGTACAGCCCCCAAACCTTCAGCGGCTCCACACAGCTGGAAGTGCCTGGACTGTAGTAACTAAAAAGGAAGCTAGAGGAGCAGCATCCAGCTCGCTTTCTCAGCTGCCTCCTCTTTGTGTTTTCCAAGTGAGAAGCAATAAAAGCTGATTGACGTCATTAAAGCCAGCAGATGTGACGGATGCAGACAGCAAATCAGCTGACTGGGGAGATGCTGTTTTACTGCTGGGTTTTTAGAGAGGTACCACATTACCAAGGAGGGGACCAAACACTTGGGGGTTCACCTGGGAGAGGTCAGGGTCTGTGGGTGTCACATTTTCCACCTGCCATTTGTGATGGGGATATGATAGGGCAGGCAAGATCCAATACCACTGTTTTTTCCTGATTGCATTGGCCTTGCTCAGGGTTGTTTATTTGGGTTAGGCAGGGGCGTCCTGCCGGCGTGGTGATGGCGATGCCGAATCCTTTCCCCGTTTACGCCGAATGTGTAAATGAGCAGCAGCTGCCTCTGCCCTCCTGTTGCTCAGCATCCCCCGAAATGTGTTGTGAACAGGGACTGAAATAGCAAGCAAATGTCAGTGCTGTGCCAGAGCTGCACCAGGCTGCTCTCCTGCTGCAAAAGGAGAGTTGGAGACGCATAAATCCCAGTTTCTGCAGCGCAGCACTTCAGGGGGGAGGCTGAGCTGGCTCCAGGATGGTGCTGGGTGAGGGACAATCACTGGCAGGGCTCTCCCCAGGAGAGATGCTCTAACCTCCAGTTCAGAAGAACTGAGTTAAGGCTGACATTTAAAAAATGGCACTGGCATTCAGGCCATTCCATTTTGTGCTCCATGGCTTTGAATCACAGGCTCTCACTTGTGTAGATGGGCACCCAAAGGTGACCTGTATTAAAAGCTGCCTTTGGCTTCACAATTTGGGTGTCACAGTCCAAGTTATACCTACAGAGCACCTTGCTCTCTGCTCATATCACAGCTTTGCTCCCTGTCCCCTGGACCTGCCCTCTGCCTGTGTGTTCTTCTGTATCTCCTGGCTGATTTTGCTGCCCAGCTGCAGAGCACTATAGTGTTAAGCTAATGGCTGGATTTTTCAAATCACATCAGGAGATATTGGTTCCTTCCAGGAAATTCTACAAGGCTGAGCATCCTTGAGCATATCAAGGCCAGGGTCAGATGGAGGAGACAACCGGGGATTATAAATAAGTGGACATGAGAGGACGCAGAGTGTCTCAGTCAGTCTGGAGGGACACAGTCATGGTCACAGAATCACAAGAACCATCAAGTCCAACTCCTGGTCCTGCACAGAACAACCCCAAGAGTCACACCATGTGCCTGAGAGCATTATCAAAATGCTTCTTGAACTCTGTCAGGCTTGGTGCTGTGACCACTTTCCTGATAAGCCTGTTTCAGTGCCTGATCACACTCTGGATGAAGAATCTTTTCCTAATTTCCAGCCTAAACTTCTCCTTGACACAGCTTCATGTGTTACCAGTCCTGTGAGTGGTAATGTTAATACCACTCTGAATTCTGGCATCAATATGATTCAAACAACCAGGTGATTTCATCAAAGAATTTGCTAGAGCTCATAAATCTGGCTCAGAGGCTAGAAACCACAGTCTCCCTAGTCTTTTTGGGATAAGACAAGCATCACCTAACAGAAATCTCTCCCTCGATCCCATCCTCATCCACAGCTTTCTGCAAGCCTGACATCTTTACTAGCAGAAGAATAAAAAGCCTCAGAGAGACAGAGCTGGCAGGAGTGAGCTCTCCATGCTGGTGCTGCAGATTGGGCACCAATGAAATCATTACTGAGTCTGAGATTAGCCTCCAATTGCTTTTCATCAGACAAATGTAACTGGGTGCCCATAGCAGTTGTCATTAGTGTCAAAAAATGCATCCCAGTCATACTGAATGAATGGTCAGAATACAGTAATGAGTCTTACTGCATCCTTTCTGTGTATTCAATTCACTTGTATTAATTGCACTCTAATACCAGGGAGCACACAGGTCCTCACCAGCTTTATTTCCAGATGGTATTTTGAGCCTAATGTCACAGTGGGAAGTCATAAAATCTCTCCTAGAGCAAATTACCTGAGGAATCAAACAGTTCCATCCTCACTAAAGAAAATGAATTTCTGTAACCTGAAGAAATAGGTTATATTCCTAGACTGAACCCCAGGTGTGCACTGCTGTTCTGCACTTCTGCACTACAGCCTGACTGCTTCCCTGTTTTAAAGCCCACCCAGCTGCATCCTCCTGCTGGATATAGGGTCCTGTAATGCATTTTGAAAACACAGGTTGGCTAGAAAGGAGAAGTAAACCACTATGACTTTACCAGTGTAAGGAAGCATTACCTGGGCACGAAGACTTCATATCAAAAAATGTGGAGGGGAACAGATCTTCCCAGGATTTCAGAGTCAAGGGGGAGTAATGTACAAAACCACATTACTGTAGCACCCCAGGGAGCATTCGGCGATCTCTGAGGAGTTGCTGGCTATGCAGTATCCCATAAAGAGGTGTTGGGGCCTCCAAGACCCGCTTAGACTCACCGTGGTTTCGTCTTCATGGAGCACCTGGTCGTAGCCACTCAGCGCGACACAGAAGATGATCGCTGTGACATCCTCAAAGCAGTGAATCCACTTCTTGCGTTCTGACCGCTGGCCCCCAACATCGAAGAGCCTGCAGCACAGGGGAGGACCATCAGCACCCACTCCTCCCTAGTTACCAGGGAACTTCAGCATTCTTGGCATTTTCTGACCACATGGGCACTGGGAGGCTCCAAACACAAAGCAGTGGGTCTTTCACCGCTAGCTTGGTTTTCTCCTCCAGAGCCTGCAGCCGAGGAGGACCAGGAGGAGCAGTTACAGACAGGGATGTGGGGACTTGTGGAAGAGCCTTAACAGCATGCTGGGTCCCAAAGGGTCTGTGGAGATGGAGACCACACACTCTTGACTTTTATATGCTCTAAATACTGTTTGTGTGTGGCTTTCGGTCTTTGTGCCCTCTTCTCTCTACTGCATGGCATCATGAGGGTCAATGTATTGTGTTAACTACAAGTGACTGACCCACTTAAGAGAAAAGATCTGGCCAAACACTTTTACATTTATGAGTCTTGATCAGATTTGGGGGTCAATCTTGTATTATACATTCCAACAAAGAGGTGTTGTTTGGGTTAGAAGAAGCTGCTGTGAGCTTCTGTCTTACAGGCAGTGACTTTCAAGACAGGATTGCCAAACATTTCATATTGTTGACCCTCCAAAATGCTGTGTCTTCCGCAGTGGGAGCTATCCATGCATTAACCAGCAATTTAACAACTTCTCCTTTAGGAACTACGGGGAAACCCTGTGATAAATAGTTGTTCTGAAAATTTACTGTGCAGTTTAGACTAACCTGAAGTGGAGGTTTTTGAATGTGAAATGGGTTTCTACGATGCCAGTTGTTTTGACCCTGGTTCGGAGGATATCCTGCTCCGTGGGCTGGTAGTCTGCAGCTCCAATTCGATCTAAGCTGTCTAGGTAGCTATGAGAAGAAGGGAAAAGAAAAAGAAAACAGCTAAGACACACATTAATCTTTGTCAATCTCAGATGAATCCTTCAGCTTCCTATTAATCTTTTCCAATCTCATTTTTCATGGCTGAGTGTATTGTAGCTAAGGAGAAAAATCCTATTCTGAGGAAAAACAAACCTCAGTAAGCTAAGCATAAAATCTGATAGGGAACTGAAAGCAGGAAATTAAGCATGGTGTGTTGTGAGTCCCAACTGCAATCTGTGAAAACACACAGTTTTAATATTAACTCACTATTTTTATTCCCTGAGGAACAAGGGTCCAAATCAGTCCATTGTGCTGGATCCTGTACACACACCTTTTTCTGCAAGGGTTTATTCAGATAAGAGGTTGGACCATACAGGTCTTGCTCCCAGAACATACAGGTCGAGTTCCCTTTGGACATGCCTCTCTCTGTGCTGGGAAGGGAGGACATGCCATGCCTTGCTTTCAGCCAGCTCAGATGAAGGGAGATGAATCTGCACAAGTGAGTCACTGCTTCGGTTTGAAATCCAACATGGGGCTGGGGCTGCAGGAGATGCAGCTCTTGGAAAGAATCCAGGACTTCACTTAAATGGTGATAATCTGGGAGTACAAACTGGGGTTTTAGGGGAACAGAGAGGAGATTTAGCTTTCTAAAGCACTTGGACAGTTTAAAACATATAACTTTATTCTGCTTTAGGCTTAAAATCTATGAGCACAGGCAATGCCTTGCTAGGCTGAAACTTGTGGTAGGAGGTCCTGTCTTTTGGCATGAAATGTTTGTGTAGAGGAACCCAAGAGCTTTGCATATATGACCACAATCCAGTTTTCCATCCACATTCATGACAATTTTAAAAACAATTTATAAAGAAAAGAGGAATTTGGATTACAATTTAATATGCACAGAGCTGCATCACACAGCAAAGTCTTTCTTACCATCATTAAGGCCGCATGCAGACACTCCAGTTTCTCTTAAAAGGGTTTTGATGTGCATTACAGGGCATAAATGCCCACCTCCAGCCCCAGGAGCATCAATCTAATGCACTGAGATGCTTTCAATATACCGTGGATATAATAGAGTATGTCTGTGCATGAACACTCATCTTTTCCTTTGATCCCCATGCCTGGATGCCACCCAGAGAGGCAGTGGGGCAGAGGTGACCTGCTGGTGGCAGGACAGGAGGGTACCAATTTAGGTGGCAGAGGATGGCAGCTTTGCTCAATGCAACAGGCAGAGAATAAAGTGTAGTAAGAGGAGCTTCACAGTTGCAGAGAAGGAAAAGACTTTGTTGTCTCAGGTAAGAGTTTGCTGGTGAGTGTGAGATGGTATGAGCTGGAACCATTCACTCAAGACAGCCATGATGTCTATGCTTGACTTTCAGTTTAGCTAAATGCAATTTTTTTTAAAACACAGAGTGTGGATTTAGTCCTGACGAGTAATCAAGCCAGCCCCCCTCAGCTCACATGCCTTGCCACAGCACATCCCCTTTGGCCTGAACTTGGCCCTGACCCGCTGCTGGAGATGATATCCCTGCTGCACCCAAAACCAGAGTGGCTGTCCATTTGTGTCCTGGAGGGAGTGCTCTGAGCCAGGGCTCTGGAGCAGGACACCTGGTGAGCTGAGACTGTGCACTCTGCTACCCAACAAAACTCCCTGCCACTGTCTCTCATGCCTACCCCATAAGCCTGGAATAACAAACAGACAGCCAAACTCTACACTGAGGTCAAATACAAACCTCACCCTGCTCATATCAGGTATTTTTCCTATCCATCATATTTATCATTTATTTTGGCTACAAAATTCCAAGAAACACGTCACTCAGGGAAAAGTATATAAGCTAAGCAGGCTTATTGTTGTTGTGCCCTTTTTCAAGCATTTAAGGGCATTGTGGTTTTGTGACAGATGCTCCTTCAATAATCCTATGATGGGCACTGGATGGATGAATGGGGCTTCATTTGAAATCAGATCCTTGGCTGTGATGGCTGAAGCCACCATCACTCATCTATTCACAACTGGTGTCAACTCTGGTTATTTAAGAGACAGCTGCATCTCTTCACAGGGCCCCGTGCACTGAGGCAGCTCTGCAGTCCTGGTATTCAGAGACCTAGGCTCTCCTCTGTCCTTAGGAACAGAGTACTTCAAGGTGATGTTAAAAAGTGGAGGTGTAAGGGGGGAGGGATTTATTTTTCCTCTTGCAGCTCTTAGCAGTACCCTGAAGTCCTTTATCATTTCCTCCATCTTCATTTTCTGTATTTTCCGATGATCCGACTCTCTTCAATTTAACATTCCCTGTTAATTATCTTTGCTTTTGAGATCCTCCTTTTATGCTGGGAGTGCAGCAAATGAAGAAATTTACTGCAAACCAGCCAAAGGATTCAGGTCCTCAGCAGCACAGTGATGGAGAAGCTCATTACTGTAATTGCTGCCTTCGACCTGCGACGATTTGCTGGTGAATGGCAGCATCACTTAAACCCTGGGCTGTGTGCTGGGATTTCAGGGCCTTCTCACTCACACTACAGCATGCCCAGTCCATGGCTCTTCCACACTGCATTCCCCTTGGCTGCCTGACAGAAAGATAGCTCCAGATTTGATTTGATCCTACATTCAACCTGGTTCTGAGGCTTGGAAAACCTTGCATCCCTTCCATTGTGATGCAGCCTCATGTGCCTGGCTTCCCCCAAGTTCTCTGGAGGATCAGAGGTTTGGGGAAGCTGATGCAGCCTGCCAGCCTCTTGAGAGGGCAGGATGATAGTGACAGAGAGGAGAGCCAAGCAGGATCCATCCCATCTACCCTCTCCTACCTGACGGCATCTAGTTTCTGATCCCAGGTGGGATATCTCCATAGGAACCTTGGCTGAGGGCCCTCTAGCACCTGCTTCCCAGTGCTTAACTGGTGCTGTGGCAGAAGAATACTCAGTACCCTGAGTACTCAACCTTTTCTGGCAGCAGGTGAGCTGAACTCTGCAAGTCTAGAGCCTTGATGTCACTCCCCCACCAATGGCTCCAGCCTGGCTGCTGGGCACTCTGGCTCCCAATACCTGCTTGCCAATACACCCTTTGCCTTTTCTGTTTACTCCTCTCTTCATCTCTTTCCTCATCTCTAGTCTTTTCTAGCACTCTGTGTGTTTCTCAATGACTTAAATTCTTTCAGCTGCCTGAATCTGTTTCTCATCTGTTCCTGGGAGTCTTGATGGGGGTCAGCCATCAATTTATATAAAGTTATAAAACATTTTCAGTGCTGGTTTTGAGGCTGCATTCCAAAACTGTTTAAATCTTTGGCTGCTCTCCCTTAAAGAGAGAGACTCTGGCTGCAGCAGATATTTCTTCCCCTGCACTTGGATGTAGCTGAGCTGGACCCTGTTGGTGTGTGCAGCCTGTGAAGCTCAGCTGGAGGAGTGTGCCATGGCATGGCTGCCACACTAACACCCAGCTGTGGGAATGGGAGGATCAGCCAGGCTGCTGTTTGGATGCTGAGCTGATTTTAGCTGCTGCTTGTTCTCCTGGGTCCCTGCTGGAGGCATCTCTGAGATTTCACTGGAGTTCTGGTGCTCCCTGTCCATGCTGCTTGGAAGGACCTGCTGGTGTGAGCCTGAGCTGGGGGAGGATGATGTACTTTGGGGGTGCCACCTCTTTGGGAACAGAGAAACCCAAGTGGGGACAAATTGCTACACATGGTGCTGGATGCAGCACTCCTGGTATGCCCCTTGAGCTGAAAATCTCAAGGCCAAACTGTTGTGGGAGATAATTAGTTGTCACAGCCAACAGGCTCTATGACACATAATCAGAAACTGGCATCTGTTTATCCAGCAGAAATAAAAGCACTTTGGAGGCCACGGAGTGAGAGCGTGGCTCCCCCTTCCACGTCATTGGTGCTGGCATCAGAGCTCTTCCATTTCCCAGCTCCAGGGTTTGCACGCTGGAGTGGAAGCATATCTGAAATGACACATCAGCTCTTACTTGCAGCCTGCCTTGCTCTGGGTTTGCAGGGGTTAAAAAAAGCTGAAGGAAGGTTAGAAGGTTTGTGAGTACACGAGTAACCCTCTAGCATTTCTGGTCCAGAGCTGAGTAGCTCCATTACTGCTTATATCTTTTATTTTAAATGCTTTGTTTTGAAGCAGATTTCAGGTTTCTGAGTCACTCAGAAACCATGCTTAGGGAGGTGAAGCCAAACTATGTTATGCTGGTAAAAGCAAAATGCAGAGGAAATGGCAATTCACAAATACAGGGAGAGGAGATCATTGAACAGAGGCTAAGAAAGGCAGGAGCTCTATACAGGCTAGTTGATAGTGAATAGCTAGTCATAGTTGTATTGTCCCTTCATTTGCTGTTTCCAAAAGCATCTGGTAGCACACTGTTGATGCCAGAGACACTGCACGGAGAAAAGGAACTTTTGTCCACGTGTTTCATGGGAACAGCTCGGCAGCAGCAGCAGCCTATGGGCAGTGTGTGCACAGCCACTCCTCCCCAGGCTCTTGGCTACCTCGGGAACCTTCTCCCAGGACTGTGCTGCCTATGCCAAAAGCTCCACTGCTGCTTTCTTGGATGAAGAAGTGCAGCTGAGGTTGCAGGCTGTGGTCAAGGCTGGATACCTGCAGCAAAGCTTACACAGACGGACATTCATGTCTGCTGAGCTTAATGGCAATAAGACGGTTAAACGTCTGTTGGGTTTTTTCTTGCCTTGAGGGTGACACCTTTGCAGTCTTTTTGCATCATCCAGCTCTCCCTGTGCACGTTCAAGGTGCTCACACTGTGCTGATGCCACGTTCACATCCTCAGTGCTCAATGAGCTGCTGTGCAGCAGCAGCCACAGTTGGATCTTGGTCTGGGGCAGGTCTGCAAGGAGTGGGAGTTGGAGCTTCAAGACAGCAAGACTGGAGACAGCAGCATCTTCCCAGTGGCTCCCTCACCCTGGCTGTCCTGAGTTCTTGCCATGTCCCCTCCATGAAGGAAAGGCCATGTGTGTGCGGGATAGCCCAGCCTCGATTTGTTGGCCTGCATTGTATTTGATGAGGAAGCAGATCCCCATTTGTCAACACATGCAGCTGAGTCACTGCTGGGTTATTTTGGACTCTGTGTACTGAGGCACTCAAGGGGCAGCTCCAACATTGTGTCCTGGCAAACGCTGAGTTTTTAATCAAGGTTGTCACAAGCCAGCTCCATCTCATCTAAATCTAAATGCTTATGTAAAGATGGCTCTGCCTGAGCACTCCTTCCTTGCACATGGATGGAAGGCTACCTGTATCTGATCTTATCTTCCACCTTACCTTCTTCCTTTCTTTCAATGATGAACACACAACTCAATGTATATTTAACATTAAAGCCACTTAACATTTAATGTATAGGAAGTGTTCAGAGGATAAGCACTGGGTTTAGGGAGTGTCAGTAGTGCTCTATAACAGCAGAGTAAACTCCTGTAGTATCTCCTACCAGAGAGCAAAACCATGTGGGCACTACTGCCTGAAGGTGTGATACAGGCTGGTTTGGCTGCCCAAGGCAGCTGGTGCTGGGCAAGTACCCAGAGATCATGGCACCACAGTGTTTTTTCTGCAGACACTATGTCCAGTCATATCTGCTGTTATATTTGAGGGAAAGGAGAAAATCAAGCACAGCCCACTCTCAGAATCCAGCACCCATCCAGCACACATAGAGGTGATGTCACAGGTACCTAAAATAATCATCAGTTATGAAAGGCTTGAAATGTTGCCAAGCAGTGGTATCGTGTCCGTTCAGGAATCAATCCTGTCTAAGGGCAGAGACTGTGGAGAGCCCTCCTCTCCCCCTAATAAAAGCAAGAAGGCAGTACACACTGTTCCTGATGCATTTCCAGGTGGGTTATGGCATGCAGGGAAAAGACCTTAGGTGATAAGCTAAGAGGGCAAGAACACTATCTGGTGTTTTCTCAGTCCAGCCTAGAGAAGGAAGGTCTTGGGAATTTGCTCTTGGACTTTGGGTAATGCGTTTAGTGTTTCTGGCTGTGTTCCTCCATCAGCCAGTCCTGCCTCCATGGCAATCACATGAATTACACGGCAAGCTCTGCTGTCTTGCTGCTGCTCCTAATGATACATGGAAACTCCCCAACTTCCTTCCCCTAACTAAATCCAACCAGTGACATGTCACTTATGGTGACTGCTTCTTGCAGGCTGCTAACAGCTGGAGTGATGGTCACCAAGATCAGGGATTACAGGAGTTACTCTTCTGAAAGAACCTTGCTGGATCCCATGGGTTTTCATTACTCTTCCCAGGGACGTGAGGAGGATGGTCCCTGCTATTAAAGGAAGGTGCTGAATCTTGACAAAAAGAATGCTGAGTTGAGATGCAATTTTTTATTTTTTTGGCCCTGCACTGAAGCAAGGCTGTACAGGGCTTGCACATCAAGATCAACTTGACAAGTTGATATTAATACTAATGATAGGCAGGAGGAGTGAATAAAAGCAGGTTGGAGTTTAGCTGTCCTAGTTAGACTTGCAGTTTTCCAAGGCATGACTGGATGCAGAATAATTTTTAGCATCACATGTGGATGAGCAGAGTCACTAAATAGCAGGGGTGTAACAAAGGTACTTGAGGACATGAGGGGTCTCCAGGTGTAAGTGCTGGCTGGCTTTGCTCACAGGTGGAAGTTTGGTCAGCTCTGGCCATGTCTCAGCTCCTTACTGCTGGAATTAAAGACCACTGTGTTATGGTTTGAGTTTGTGACCAGAAAGCTCTGGATGGGGGTAAGGTAGGTTTTGGAGGAAAAGCTAGCATGAGCAACTCACCCAGAAAGGATTTTGGAGGGGCCCTGGAAAACGAGATGTGGGCTCATCTTTCTGCATTGAAGCTTGAAAACTGGATGGGATGTAAGAGGGGATGATAAAGATTTTTTTTTTTCACATATAGGAGCCCTTACAAAAGAGAAAAACAACGTGTGTCTGGGTCAGATCAATGACTCACCTAGCTTAGCTAGTGTCCAAGAACAGATGTTAAGAGAAAAGTACAAATACAGGGCAAGTATGCAGTATTCAGATTTCCCAGCCTCCAGTACTTCATGTGGATAACAGAGTTTCAAAGAGAAGTGTGATATCTTTATATTTATTACCCCTCAATGATTTTTCTTCCAAAAATTTGTCTAGGCATTTTTTTACAGCAATTTAAACTTCTAACAACCACATCTGCAGCAAGGAATTTCCAAGCTCAGCTACCCTGTCTGTGAACAAACTGGCTCTTTCTGGTTTTTAAACTGCCGTGTCAGAGTTTAACTTTGTTAATTTTCGAATGGGAACAGCTGTCCTCTCTCCTCTCTATCCCCCACTTGTTTCTCTGCAGACATCTCTGAGACCTCTGCAACACCTGCTATGGAGCATCTTTACTCTGCTACCAAGACATTACTGCACAGAAGCACTTTAGAGCCTTTCGTCACATAGGAAGGGGTTTTACTCATCTCCCAAATCCTCCATGAGATGGAGAAAGGAGAGAGCCATAGCTGCCTTGTTCTACAAGTGACTATCTGTTTTAGGGTCACTGAGTCTAATGCTACTTGGAGAGCCAGAAAGTTTAATGCCAGACCCCTGGGGCTGCTACATGGGGCAGATTTGGTGACCACAGTCCACCAGCAATGCTGGGATCCCTTTGAGCAGTGTACTCATCTGGGCAATGCCGCTGTTTTATATAAAGTCAGTGATTTAAATTGTTGTTTAGCGCAGAGCTGCTGACCACAAGGCAACCTTGTTTTATAAGCAAAGGATTTTGACAGGGGCTGGCTGTGTCTGTCCAGTGGCTCTGCGTAAGCCCGGGATGACGCATGGCTCAGGCTCTGCAAGGTCTTCTCTCCTGGTGGCCCTGCACGCAGGTGTCCTCTGCACAGCAGGACAGATCGAACTTCGGCTGAAGCAGAGGAAAGCTCAAAGCTCCAGCCTTGTTCCCGCTTTACGTAAGTCTCTGCTTCTTTCTGGCACCCAGCTCTGAAGGACAGTAGCTGAGCTGGAAAAGAGATGAGGAATGGTGGGACTTGGAACCCTGGAAGTGAGCAGGATCTGTGCCTAAACCTTTATGCAACAGAGTCAGTGGGTTTGAAGCTTTTTTCCTTTGCTCCAGGACTGCTGTTATAAGCCTGACAGTGGAGCTGATGGTTTTCTATACTGTAAAAAGAAGAAAGGAAAGAAAAGGAGGGGCTAAAAATAAGCGCCGGGGAGTTTGGGATAATGAAGGGCTTGTTCTGGGAAGGAGTCTTGCTCAGAGAATGCAGGGCCTGTGCTGCAGTGGGGCCCTTGGTGCATTCACAAGCATCTGCTGAGCCCAAACAGGGGAGAGACATCAACTAGCCCAGTTTGCTGTATGCACAGCCCCCAGTGAGCACACCAGCACAGGCACGAAGGATCGCTCGCCCCAGTGCTCCTTGCATTGCACAGCAGACGATTCAATTTGGCCCCAAGGCCAAATGAGCTAATTACTCAGAATTACTCCAGCCCTGGAAAGCAGACAGCTGGGACCGCAGATGAAACCAGTCCCACAGACTTTAACCTTTTGATCAGCCGCTGGCCAGAGATATTCATCAGGGTGTGCACAAAGGCCTGAGACATGTATTTACACACTTGTTGGTGAAGCAGCATTAATATCTCCATTTCTAAGCTGGAAGAAAAAAATTAGAGCTGCAGTGTTTTGTAGTGCTCGGTGTCTGTCGGCAGCAGGGATAGCACCGGTGAGGGATTTAGATCTAATGCTGAGAAGGAAAGCATCACTTAATGAGATCTGTCTTCTCGTATCAAGTAGCTGGAGGATGCCCACGGCTGGATGACGGCACAACTATGAGGAGTGGGGTAGGTCTGTCGGGAGCTGACTTCAATCAGAGGCCTCATTTATCCACTCACCCTGCTGAGGAAGATGCATTGCTGGTGATGGAGTGGGAATCATATCCCTGGATCTTCTCATCTGTCCATTTTCCTGATCTATTAGCAAGCTATGGGGATTTTTGCTTTCAAATGTCATTTAAGCATCCCTGCCAAAAACCATGGGTACCAAAATTAGCCAGTGCTCTGCCATGGACAGATGTGACTCATAGGTAGCAAAAGCAAAACCTGGAAATTTTACCCTTGACTGCATGCTAAAAATATCTTAGTTATCCCAGACATAGGTGGATCTCTTGGGTGTGTAAAATCTGTGCTACGCAAATGGACTTTCTGGTCCTTCTCAGCAGCTGTCAGGCTGAAGCTCCTTCGAGAACAGCTTTGCTTGTAGTATTGCAGCATTTTGGTTTCAGTCCAGGCTGGATCCAGATGCAGAGACACATAAGGGAAAATTCATGGAGTTTCTCATCCCTTGAGAAAATGTTCAACTGAATCATTGTCAGGAGAGGATCTGTTTATCATATATCAAAATAGCTTGATTGTTCTCACACGGAAAGGCTGTCACCTTCTGGGCCCCCATTTTTCCTTTCTCCCTCTTCTACTGGTACAAGGAACCTCAGAGGTCTATTAGCATAGTCTCCTGTCACCATACATCCACCCCTGGGGTTAGGCTCCTGCAGTCCTTCAGACAGTGGTTTGGGTAGCTTCCAGGTCTCTGCAGGAGTGGGCTGATCCCTGATCTCTGCTCAAGATGCATCAGGGACCTTTGCATGACAAAACTGTTTTGGGATACTCTGTATGGGACAGCCCAGCCACAAATCTGGTGTGGCTTTGTGGGAGATGAGCTGAGGACACCACCTCAGAGGCATGTCCCTCCACGAGGGCTGGGGACAGTTGTCTGTACCTGAGCTTGTGCAGACTTTCCTGTGTGCCCTGAGGACATGTCCTTGCCAGAAGCAGCCTCTCCTGCTGGCCCATGGACCTGTCAGTGACCACATCTCTTGGGAGCACACCATGGGCCAAGGTGCTGCAGTAAGCCAGGTGGGTAGACCAGGAGTACCTCCCTGCTTGTGGGAGAAGTTTTGAATTGACCCAGAAGCACTTCAGTTCCAGTGGGAGGATGAAGCTGGGCCAGAAGAACGTTAGGTCTGGAAAACATCAGGAGTTCTTCCAGACGTCGTGTGCTTTATAGCCAATAAATGCCTTTGGTGTGCTTCCTCTTGGCTGCAGGAGGGGAGGAGAGGCACCACAAGCAGATGGCTGGTTAGCAAAGCATTGCCCCTGCTCCCTGCTGCTGGAGCACCTCAGCTCTTGCTGAGCAGGACAGATGTGTCCTCCCAGCCTCCCACTGGAGCAGGGAAATACTATTAATCACGCTTTAGGAAGAATAGAAGTATTAAGGGGTTAGATGATTTGCCTGAGGACATGATGGGAAGTCTGTGGTGGGACTTGGAAGTCACTATGGTCTCCCTAAAATGCAGTCAGAAGCTCTGATCACAAGACCTTTCCATACTGAGTTTTATAACCCTCAAATAATATTCTTAAATGCTTTTAATAGAGATTTTGCCCACTTAGGGGCAGGTACTGCAAGGCAAGTAGAAATGGAATATATTATATTAAGGCCTACCATAAGAAAGAAATATATTCCCTATGTAAAGAGCAGCTGATAAAATGGTGTTACAATTGATGATTAAATCACAAGTTAACCCAAGAATATGAATGGAGATAAAGAAATGCTTTCTTCTTTTTTTTTTTTGGTGAACAAACAAGGCTGAAAATGGATGTTGTCATGTACCTTTCTGCTCCATCCAATGTAATTTCATGCATTCCCTTATGGATTTTGATGAGTTCTGCAGATCAATGACACAGCACTTAAACACAAGCTAAGCAGTAATTACAGATGCATGCAAGATTTATTCATCTGGTGGCACTGCACCAGCTGATGGAACGATCAGCCGTATCCAATCAATGTGTGAAGCTTCTCAAAATACAAAGGTTTTTTGGCTCCCACTGCAAAGTGAAAATAGAAATAACCGGCTGAATCCCAGGAATGCCTCCTTAGGTCCATACAGGGTAAGGCTGCAGGATGGATCTGGGTCATATCCGCACTGTTGCTGTCCCTTGCCTCTCCATGTCCATAAATATGTTTCTTGTGGGGTCTTCATGTGCTGACCCACTTATGACCCACTGCATGACCCACTTATCCCTAGGGTTGAGGACTGGATTGATGAGATTTAAGGCATAAGTAAGGAAAAAGAAGAAGCATTGCAGAGAAAAGGGCCATAGAGCAGGCACATCCCATGTGCCCAGCCTGGCGTGCACAGGCAGGGAGCCAGCGTGCCGTGTCACACCGTGGTACGAAGGGAGCAGCTGGGGAACTGCAGCCCAAACCACGGAGGTGCGTAATGTGGCACTGTTGTTATGGGAACACGTGGCAGGGGAGGCAAGGTAGCATGTGTAAAGAAAGAAACTGGATTTTGTCCAATTTTTCTTCAGGCATTCCCTGTTGATGTGAGTTATACGTTCATATAGGAGGTCTCTCCTTCCATGGAGCAAGGCTGCTTGCTCCCCGCTGTCACCATGGGATGTCCTGACAGGCCAGGGGGTACCACACTGTGATGCTCTTTGCTGGGACTTCAGAGAGGATGCTAATCCTACACCTTGCACTGTCAGCCCTGCGTGCAGGTGGGACTAGATAGAGACTATGGATCAGGAGATGCAGCTCTTTATCAGGTGTGGGGAAGAGGCTCTTTCATCCCCAAGTGTGGTCCTCTGGGTAGGGTATAGGTAGTTGAGTTCCTGGGCAGAAATGTGAAGCCTTTTTTTCTGAATTTGTTTGTAACTTCTGCATTTGTGTCATTTCTTTGTTTATGCGTTTTTGTCCAATGAGAAGGTCCTCTGGGGATTTCTTAATGTGAAGTTGCTGCTTTAACATTAGTTTAATTTGAGCAAAGGTTTTTGCCTGGACTCCATTATCAATTCCCAGCTCTCAGCATCTGCTAACTAGCATTAGCTACCTCTGTCTCTTTCTTTCTCCTATTCCTGTCCATGGCAGATTTGGCCTCACTGCTCAGCATACTGGTGCAGTATTTCTCATGCTGGGGACTGCAAGACTGTGGATCTGTTTAACTGCAAATGTTTAAATTGACATTATTGATGCTCAGTAGGCTGTACTGGCTGGTGTTTTCCTGAAGGAGGATTTGGAAATGGTTCTTATGCTATTGCCAAACCTTACATACCAACAGCAATACTGAGGGTTTGGGAAATTCTGATTTATATCATTAAAAGTGCTGTAAAAGCCTCAGAGCTACAGTGACTGCTCACAGGGTGTTTCATGGACCAGGCTTGCAATTTTAGAGCACTAAATTTCTTTTCAGTGCTGGCGTTCCCAGCAAACCTGCTGCTCAGCACTGGGGTGACAGTGTAGCCCAGCAAAGAAGGGGTTACAATGACACAAAGTGCATTTTAAATCCCAGCAAAAGACCTGGACTAACCACCAAAACCAGAGCTGACACTTCCTTGGCGTGGCTCCATGGTGCGGTTTGTGCCTGGCTTCCCTCTCCCTGTATCTCTTCCTTCCCCTCCCAGCAGCATGGAGTAGGTGCCGCCTAAAACCTAGATTCAGAACCATTTCTCCTCTTTTTTCCCCAATAAATTCAGTCTCAGGGGAGTCTCAGGGTGCTCAGGGACCTTTGAGGTCCTTCTCTAGGAACTCAAGCATTCAAATGCATTAAGCATGTTGGAGGTGGGGAAGGTTGTAAGCACGAGGATTTTGGCACAAGGATGGGTGTTCACTCTGCTGTTCTCCAGCCTTCTTCTGCTGTCATGAGCAAACCAAGCAACCCTGCCTAGAGCCTGTGCCCACAAAGCAGAGTGAGTGTGTGCCTGTCCCTGACAGCCCCTGCAGAAATACCCTGAGAGCCTGAGCTGGGCAGGGGGAGAGGCAGGTGGGGGGGTTACAGGGTTTTCTGGGTGGACTGACAATACAGGAGTTTTGAGTTTGGATCTGTGCGATATATCAGTGGTCTGAAGGCAAGGAACATGTATGGGGAAGATGAAACAATAGTTCACAGATAGTCTCTGTTATTTTTACTGTTATGGCGTGAAAAGTGCGGATGAATGGACTGACATGAACCTAGCACTAGCTAGTCCCAACTAGTGTGTTTTTTTAGGAAAAAATTATAGGAAAAGGTCAAAAATCTGTCTTCAGTGCATTAGACCCCCTGTGCTGATGGGGCTCATGCCCAGCTCGTATGGTAGAGTGGCACATGAGCAATACTGTGGCAGCATCATATTTGTCTGCCTTCATTTCTGCTGCCCAAATCAATGGTAGTCTCATCTGTGTGTGCTCTGGGGAAAAACAGGTGCAAACAAACCCCTTGTGAGGTTTCCAAGAGCGAGAGGAGGCAGGAAGGCCACCCCTGGCACTGACCCAGCCCTCGGTCTCCACAGGGCTATACTGAAATCCCAATGAAAAGCACAGCACTCTCACGGCCTGCACTGCTTGTGCCTGAATGCCCCTGGTGCCAGGTCTCTCCCAAGACAATTCCTTTACACACTACACATATGGCACTGGCCATGTCCAAACATGTGCCCATGCTGCTGAGTCCTGGAGAAAGGACCCCGTATTTCCCCTCTTCCCATCAAAAATGCAGCTTGATGGCTGAGGGTTGAATGTTGGCTCAGCAAATGGCCTGGATAAGCAAGACACAGAGTGCTGTTTGCTCCAAGGCTAATTAGAGCTATTGTATCAATTAGTCTGTGAAAGAATCAGGGCCGTGAGCTCCACAGAGCGAATCCCAGTGCACAGAACCGTCTTGGCCAGGTGCTGGGACTGATCCTGTGGGGCTCCCCCAGCCCCCCCTGCCATGCTCTGCCTGCTCAACCCCACCAGCTCCTGCCTCACTCTGCTGCTGTGGCCTCTGCTGCTCTCGCCACCGTGGACGTCAGCAGCTCATAAACAGCAGTGTGTTATTGTCCCCACCGGGGACCTGAGACAAGGAGCTTCAGCCTGCTGGCCGACAGGCACCACGGGCTCCCAGGGGGCCTGGGGAGCTCTGCCTTCCTAACAGAGGCTTCATGGGCACAGATCTGGTGCTTCAAACCCATCATTGCTGGGATTGAGTCCTGGGATCTTGTGTTTTTACATTGTGTCACAATGTTTGCTGCATCTTTTTTTTTTTCCCCTTCATTTTTCTTCTCTCAAGCCCCTCAAGGCTGGATATTAGATGGGCTATTTGCTTAAGGAAATAAAAAAGGGCTTTCCAGCTCTCCTGTTCACAGAAAAAAGGGCTTTAAAGTACAAGCCAGAGGGTTTAGGAATCAGCAGATAAAAGCAATTTTCCAATGGTTGTCTTAATATATTCTAAAAAACAGCGAGTTTTAGCTAAGCTTGTGACTGGTTTTGGATTTAACTCCTAACCTTAATGTTGGATTTTGGATAAAGCTCCTGAGCATGAGAATACTGCATTCTTCTAGTACGAAGGGTGCATGTGTGTGCACTGTCTGGTCCCCAAGAGGAGGTGGGGGCAATGAGTGGCAGCAGCTGCACACCTCTAGCAGTCACTCAAAAGCTTTTGGAGCTCTCCTGCACTGTGACGCCTAATGAATCACACCACTCTGGCACAGTGCATGCCCTGAGCAGGGGCAGGATGGGGAATGGGATGATCCATGGAGGAAGTGGGAACTGTGAAGGAGGGGGAAAGGAAGATAACTGCATCCTGAGCACTCAGAGCTGATCTGTCCTGCTTGGCAGGGCTTGTCCTGGGCTGGAGTGGCTCCTCCTGGACTGTTCACCCCATGGCTGGTGCAGGCAGCTCTGCCCCAGAGCTCTGCCTGGACTGCAGCAAAGTTCTTTTTCAACTTTTCTTTCCAAACTGGGATGATTTCTGGGATAGAACTTGGGGGAAGGAGGGCACAGGCAGCTGTGCAGCATCTCCTCCTCACACCACTACCACTGGTGCCTGCAGACCTGTGTGGAAGACAGCTTGCTGCATCCTGGAACCTTGCTACAAAGAAATTTCTGCATTCCTGCCATTCTTTGCCATTTAAGGATTTCAAACAGATAGCAAATACATCAGGAAACCACATGCCACTGCCACGCTCACCTCCCAGCGTCACAGATGGTGCCAGACCTGATGCCAGCCGTGTGAAGAGCCTCGGCATGGTGGTCTCCTGACAGATTTTCCTGCAGACACACTGCAGAATCAGGAGGCTGAGAGCAGCCGGATGATCCCCACATGGTCACACGTGCTGCTGGGGGACAGGGTGCACAGAGCTGGGTGCTGATTAGCTGGCATAAAGAAGGAATCACACACACGGGGGGATATATGCTTTGCCAGAGCTATCCAATTCCCTAAGGAGCTTCTAGGAGCAATAGAATGCCCTGAGAGCCTCCCTGGTGCAGCTTGCAGGAGATACCCCATCTCCTGCCCTCAGCCCGTTCGAGTGATGCTGTTTGTCTCACAGGGCAGGCTGTGATGGTGGAGCTGGGGGTGCATGGTACCCCCTTTCTCAGGGTGCAGAAAGGGAGAGTGAAGCTTGGATTCCTTGGCTTTGCAGGGAGGAAAAGCAGGAGCTGTGGGTTCCCAGGAGGGTCCAGATTCCCTGGCTGGGAAGCTGCATCCCAGCATTGCCATGCCACGGTGTGAGGAAGAGGTTGGGGTGAAAGGTGGGAGACACAGTGAGGGGCATGCTGCAGGGTGTGAGTGCTGCCTGTGGAAGGGCAGAGCTGGTGGGAGAGGGGGTCTGCAGCCAGCAATACGGGCAGCAGTGAAAAAACAAACTGAACGGAACATAAAAAAACAACCCCAACCCTTGGTGGCAGCCTGCCAGCTCCAGCTGGTTTCATAAGGACATTTCAGCCTAAAAATACACAAATACTCAGCCAAAAAAAGTCAAATCTTTCTGCGCCGAATCTGTCACCCACAGCCCTTCACAAGGCAGGAAGAAATTCCTGTTGGGTCTGTCAGTTGGAGATGAGAACAGATTATCCGGGGTGCAGGACTACGGTTCAGCAGGTTTCCTTGGGGGGATGCCCTGTGCTGTGTTTATAGATGGTGCTGGCTGCTCCTCATCGCTAAGCAAAATGTGAAAGGAGAAGAGATAGTTTCCAAGTTCTTGAAGTGTCTCCTCCTCCAGGCAGTGTGAACTACCTCAGCTCCTACCCTTTTGGGTGTGAGCTTTGCCAAAATGGGGACAGCCCTGATATGATGAGCCTATTTAATTGTGTCTCATTAAATACCAATTTATTTAGTCAAGATGTCAAGATTTTACTAATCCCTGGCCAAATACAACACTGTTACAATGCAATACAGAATGAAAAATGGCAGGGAGGTGGCAGGTACTGCTATGCCTTTGTCCTCAAGACATGATCTACCTATGTAGCTTCTCTGCTCCTCCTTGCAGACCCAGTATCTCCTGGGTCTCTTCAGAGCTGTACCTCAAAAGAGAGTGGGTCTGGTGGAGCTCTCCCTCTGCCCTGGGGTCTGAGAGGACCCAAATGGGATGTGCACTATAACGAATTCCAATGTCTTATGATGAGGCTGTGTTATGCAGAGTCCTGCAGACCTCTGCCTGTGAGTTTTCTGCCAAAGAAGCTCTCCTGTCATCAGGTGGGATAGGAAGGTGAGCATCACTCTGCTTTGGGCCAACAGAGGCAGCCCCTAGAGAGTTTGTAGTGAGTTTTGGTGAAATTGGGTGTTCCAGGTGGATGAAGACTGATGGGGAGATGCTGGAAAACATCCAGCTGATTTAAAAAAACAGTATCTTTCCTATTGTGCTCTTCCTCCATCTCACACTCAGCCCTAGGTGAAGCCATACAACAACAGCAATTCCTTAATTTATGAAGATAATAACGAAACCTAAGACCTCTACCAAGCCCAAGCCCAAGCCCTGCTAGACTATAACAGGCTGATGCTCAGATTGTCTGTGTCTCCCTCATACAGCACTGACAAGAAAGAGCCCCACTCCCAAGCCAGCACCAGCAGATATTGCAGAGCTGCTCCTCCCAGGAAATAGATTTGCATCTCATTTGTGGGAATAGAGCAAGGTTGGTCATTCCAGTCAACCAGCTCTGGCCTTTATGGACTGTTTTGTTTTGCATGTCATAGGGGGAACTTGATTATTCAGAGCTGGTGGACATATTTACTTACTGGGGTAAATTAAACCATAAATTCAGACAAATGTACCTACCTCTACACTTGTGATGTATTTTTCCTTTCTGCTTTATTGGGCTCCAAGACACAAAGGTGGATTGTTCAATAAACAGCTCAATGCAAGTCATCCCAATTAATTGGATGGTTCCATTTATGCTGCTACTGCCTCCAATTAAATGCAAGGGAGTGCAAGTGACAGGCGGGAGTAAGATGGGTGTGCAGAAAACCATATTCTAATGCAAAAGCTGTGATGAGAAAATGGAATCTACACACCTGATGGGAATATTAATATAAAACCTTGACCTATAATTTTTCCTTCTTCAGTCTGAGTGTGCCAGAAACAATTGCAGCTCATTAAAATGGATCATGTCCTGACAGTCGTGCATAATGCCCAAGTCCCACAAGTCCCATGGTCTAAATGTTTGCCTTGCTGGTGAAGCCAGCAAGATAAATGTTTAGACCATGGGACTTGTGGGACATGGACATTATCATAGAGCTGTGTGGTCCTGCATGACTAGACACAGGAAACTGCAGCAAACCTCAAAGACCCTTTCTCTCTTTTAAAATGAGTTTTGTCAGAGAAAGAGCTAAGGGAAAAAACCAAACCCAAGAATGCCAGCGTGATTTGGACCTCTGAAGTTCATCTGGCCCATTCCCCTGTTCAAAGCAGGACCAACTTCAAAGTTAAATTCAGTCTGAAAGTTAGCTCAGGTGGCTCAGTGTTGAGCACTTCCAAGGATGGAGATTTTACAGCCTCTCTGGGCAGCCTGTTCCAATGCTGCCTTGTCAGGGCTCAATCTGGATGCCATTCACCACATCACAACAACATCTGGCTCTACTTTCTTAACTGCTTTTTTGATGCAAAGTGTGTGTTGGCACGTGGGATGCAGTAAGTATCAGTAGGGAAGGTGATAGCATCATGCAAAGACAATTCTTTTGCAAGGAAAATAGATCAGAAAACAGTCCCACACAAGATGGGGTGAGAAGAAAAGCACTGCAGTATTTTATTCTGAGTCTGATGCCGTTTTTCTGTAAGGCACTGCCAGACCAGTTCTTGAAGACAACTGAAACGTTGTCCAGTTTGGGCTTGGTATTTGGCACAGACTTGATGTGTCAGGGCTGTGGTTAGCTGTGGTAGAGCAACAAACACAATTGCATCTCTCTTTCTCCACTGAGGAGTGAGGTCTGTATCCTCTTCAGAGGCATCTCTCCCTCCCTTGGCTCCTGATGGAGGGAGCCAAAGGCAACAAGCTTCCTAGCCCTGACACCTCTGATATGTGTGAAGATGGATGGGTTGAACGCAGGCCTAAAATATTTTACATTTTCACGGTAGTTTCACAGCCCTAGCATTACCAAATGATCTTTCAAAGTACTTGGAAGCAGGAGGAGAAGAACTTGAGATAGATTCTGGCTTTTTTGTGTCTGTGTACTTGCAAACTGTCTCTGCCTACACATCTTGCAGGGCCGGTTCCTGTTTGGAGACGCACACTGAAAATCAGTGCTCATGTGGATACTCTGTCTGCTCCATATTCCCTCTGAAGTTTGGAGGCTGTTCAAAGCAGGTCCCCATCCCTGGGTGGTTAAGATCAGGCTTGCCCTATGTGCCGCACTCCACTGACCAGCCTAGTTAGGAACTCGAGGCTAGGAAACACAAAACAATTTTAAAATCTGAACAGAAGTAGGAGATTAAGGAAACCAGCTGGAAACCTCTATTTTGCTGATTTTGAAAGCAAAATGTGGGTCACAGATGTGCTTCCACAGACAGAAACTGGCTGGAGAAGAAAAAGACATCAGCAATGCCCAGACTCTTTGATGATCAGAGGTAGATTTAGCTCCTAGGCATAGAGACAAGAAAGGAAGAGGAGACAAAGTAGGAATAAAAACATAATCAAGATATTAGGAATGTGGAACGCAACCCACCCGTAAATTTGCCTTAGGGAACTACGAAAAATGCAGTAACAAAAAAAGATGAAACCAATTGCTACATCTTACTCTCTTCCCTTGTCTTGCCTTCCTTATGGTTTTGCTTTTTGTAGTCCAAGACACAGGAGGTCCATTACAGAACCTTTCCTCTTCCTCAATCATGTTTTTTCTTTGCAAAAGTGGTCTTTTCTACTGCTCCTTAGCAGTAGCTATGAAATCCTTGCTAAGGACAGGCTGACTTTAGACCCTAAAAGAAATAAAGCTTTGCAGGAAGTCCATACCATTTGCAAGTATCAGAGGCTAGAAAGCAATGTGCTCTGGCCCATCTTTGATAGGAGGGAGCTACTACTCATTTCTTGTTTAGTCTAACTCAAAAGATTAAACTTTTTTTCAGTGAAATTGATGACAGTAAAAGCCATGCTGCCAAGCCTTGCAGGCTGTTCATTAACCTGTGACTTGGTCTCCCAGGGGCTGCAACAGAAGACCTGTTGTTCCAGCCATTTAAAAAAACTCAAGGTGAAGCACTGGAAGAGCAATTAAGGACAACAGCAGCACTGACTCAGAGAAGCCCAGGTGGTGGTTCCTTAGAAATAGCCAAGAAGTGGGGGGAGGTTCTGAAAAGCATTCAGGGCATTTGGTAGGTGGTTTCTGGGGTGAAGGGAAGTGCCAGGAGCACTCCTGAAGGTTTCACCTGTGCTGGCCACAACACGACCTGGTCACTTGGTACCTTCAGGCTTTGTGACGTGCTGAGCAGCCACGGAGCACAATCTCCAACTCCTGCAGGAAACTTCCCTCCTGCCAGCAAAACACCAGTCCCTATGGCTTAACACCAAGAGAAGCCTAAAAAGAAAAGCTAGTCCAGTGCACTGCCTGCCACTGTTTTTCAGACTTTGAGGAACTTAGAATTCAGTTCTTGTCTGGAATTTATTTTTCTCAGCCCTAATGAAAACACATTTTGTAGTTGTTAGTGTTTTAAATCAAGTATCAGTGTCAATAAAGATAAGCTTTTTCCCAGGGTGGGAAAAAAAATCTCAAATCTTTCACTCATGCAAAAGTAAACAACCCCAAAGCATTGAAGGATTAAATAAAATATATGCCTTTTTTCACTGGGCATGAATAAATGCCAATTGAGCTCTCACTTGCACCACCATCTCCTCTGATGGCACCAGGGCCTAGAGGTGCAGCAAGATGTGTTATGGTGCTTTGCCATGTGACAGCATCTCTGATCCCAGTGGTGGAACCACCAGAGGCTCCTAAACACCAGCAGGGCTGTAAATGAGAAGGACTTTGTTATCTTCAGCTTCCCCATCCAACCCAGCCCAGAGGAAAAAGGTGTCCACAGCACGACTCACATTGCAGCTAAGGAGAGAGGCAGCACAGCACTCCCCTGGCAAGGAGGGTCATCCATCCTCATCTGGATGCAAGAGATTTTGTCAGAGACACCAGAATTCATTTGGCTGGGCTGAAACCCCAGACTGAAATTGCTGTGAATACTATAGAACAGAGCCTCTTCAGCTGATGTCTAGAAACTGCTTGTGGTTTCAGAACTCTTGCTGATGAATTGCCCAGCAGCTGGTCATACTGGGAGGGCTCTGCTTATTATTTTCAACTGCTATCTTGCATGGAAGGAAAATCAAAATACTTTCCTCAAGGTAATTGGCTCTAAAACAATTGAAGAATTTTCCACAAGGTTGTAATGCAATTAGGACTGGCATTTTAGGTAATTTATATCTCTAAAGGTATGTTTATGCCATCGTACTCCTATTTTGTGGGAAAAAAAAAAAGGAAAAAAAAAGAAAAAAGAAAAAGCTGCTGGCAAGAGAAAGCTGATTTTGCTATTGAGGCAATGAAATATAGATTAAACCATCATCCACCTAGTACTGATTAAAAGACAGCAGAATGCCAGGATCATCTCTGAGGTGTGATCATGGCTGGGTAGGATGCTGTGTCACCAACCACACATCTGCAGGTTTCCCATTCAGTTTTCCATCAATGCCAAGTGATCTGTCATCACTTGCCTTCTGCTACAGCACCTCAAGAGCTGTGCTCCCCAGCTGCCCTGCCAGCTTGGATGGGAGCAGCTGGTGCAGCTGGGAGCACCAGGCCCACCACACAGAACAAAACCAGCAGCCATGCCAGTGCCTGGGTTTGTGTTTTGAGAGATATCCAGAACACCCTAAGCAGAGATGCCAAACAATCCAAACATGCAATAACAACTCAGGAATACATGAAACAGCTGGTGAACTTGTTGATATGGAATATTGTGAAAGCCAAAAGCATGGACATAGCATTGCCCTGACACTATTGGGAAGCCTCTATTTCCCTGGCTACCAAAAGGTTCGAGGGTACAACAGGGGAAATGACTTCTCTGTGCCTGCATCTTCCTTATGCTTATACTTAACCACCTTTGGCTGACTCTTGCCCAAGACACAGTCCAGGGCCAGGGGATATTTGCCTGACTGCAACAGACGCAGTGATTGAAATTATGGGATGAAAACCTTCCATGGCCTGGCCTAGGTGGAAGTAAATGAATTGGATCAATTATCATTACAAATGGGTCTGAACTGAAACTGAGGAGACATTCAACGTCTCTTCAGAGCTACAGCAGCCATGTATGGGTATGTCCTCATGACATGCCATAGGTTCAGGTAATCACCACTGAATGACATCTGGATGTGGTCCTTAATGGTAGAGAAGCCACTGGTCGTATCAAAAGAGTAACTCAATGCCCTTGGAAAAGAAAAGATGTCCCTTACCCTTGGTTGTAACCCTATCAGTACACCGTACAACTACCAGAAAAGCAAATCCAAGAGCTGTACTGCTGTATAAAGCAGGTGATCACACCCTTCTGTTCTCAATCAGACAGACAAAGAAGCCATCAGCCATGCCCACAGGTTGATCTGCCTATATTTGCTAGATCCATGTTTGCAAAAACCCACCCTGAGCCATTTGGGAGCAGTTTGGGAACCTGGCCTTGGGATCACTGACCTGACCCCAGACTGGGCAAGAAGAGGACATGAATGTCCTGCCTGATCCTTTGTGCCTTGCAGTGGCCTGTGACATAACACACATCCCAGACTGCAAGCAGACATGTTCAGTTTCACTGCTGTGAGCTCATTCACTTCAGTTAAAACTTTTAACAGAACCAAATGCAGCTTCTTAACATGAAAGACTACGGACAGGGATACTCACTATTGGGCTGAGTCGTTAAGTTGATATTCCCGGGACCGGTTGAAGCATTCCTGGATCCCAGAGTCTGCCCAGAGCCTCATCATAGCTGACAGCAGCTCTGGAGAGAAGGGCTCTGTGTCCTCCATCCGACTTACAACATCGCAGACCATCTTGGCATCAGCCTGCAGAGGAAAGAAACGAGAGGTCACATAGATGCTCAAGGCAGAATCTGGAGCCAGAGATTTCAGAAACAGTTCACCAAACCATCAGGAGTAAAGAGGCTTTAGCATCTTTAGAGATGGGGCTTTAGCATCCACACTGTGTGATCCAGCTGAAAGGGCAAAAGGAGGATGGAGGAAGGAAATCATAAAGAAAAAGATCATTTGTGCAATCCGCCTCACATCAACAAGTATTTCTATTCAGCAGACAAAGCAGTCTGCACTGCACATGTGTGGAGTTTCATAGGAACAGAAAGAAATTAATACTTGTACAAGGGCATTTAAAATCGTTAGCAACAACGCCTGCTTTAACTGAGTGTGGAACCTTGCTGAAATGGGGGCTTTGTATCAGAAAAAACAGCAGAAAAACTCCAGAAAAAAATTTTTCCAGATGCTGGTTTATTGCTTTTCCTGAATTCTTGTTCTTTGCTATGAGCCCCCGCTACGAGGGCTAATTCATGTTAATGCAGACCACCTTGGCTGGCTGTGGTGCTCTGTGACTCAGAGGGAGAGTAATCTCCCACGGCTATGGAGCACGGCAGTGAGGGCAGGGCCAGCTGGACATTTTCAGATGGAATCTTTTTTGGTGAGAAATGAGATTCACTGGGACAGCAACTTTTCCCGGAGGATAGCGTTCTGACACAACTTGGGTCCGGAAGATGTCTCAGATTTAGGATGGGAACGTCTAGACAGCCTTGGAATAGCTGAGTTCAGTCCTACTGTAATAGTCCACAGTGGCTGATGCTTCACTCATTCGTGAAGCAGGACACTCAAATTCATGACCCCCTCTGCTTGCTTTGCAAGAAGTGGATGTCCCACACCACCCATGGACTCTTGAAACCCTTGGGATGTTGGCTAATCTGCAGAGGTTTTTTTTCCTGATTTGAAAATGTCTCATATTTATATGAGCTGAAACAAACCCAATTATTTTTGCTATAATTAATTGGAAAAGAGGAGCTCTTGTTCCTTGTGTACGTGCAGCAACCTTATGAAGACAACCTCCTTGTTTTAATGCCTTGTCTCTTGTTTGCTAGACCAAACCCGTTCTTGGCCAAATGCAGGTGGAAGTCTTTGCCTTCCAGGCTGTTTGATCTAAACCATAAAGTGCAGACCAGAAACACAAATCTTGAGAGGGAAGTGCAGGCTCTGCCCATGCTTTGCTGGGTACAATTAGAAGTGCCATCATTGAGGAGCACCACAATAATCTTATTGTATGGATGAGAATGACAAGTGTATGACAGGGTCTGCATGGTCAGGATCAAAACTCTGTAGCCTCTTTGTTGAACACTGAAATTGTGGAAAAATAGCAGGGCACCAAACCAAAAGCACTGGAGACTGAAGCTGCTGGAGACTTCAGTGCTCAATGAAAAAGCCTCAAGTCCCCTTAACATCCAGCCTTTATGGGCTGAAGAAGTCTCAGTACTGTATGTATCAGTACTGTATCCCATAAAATTTAATGGGGTGGACTCAATGCTTTGAAGGCTTTACGAACATAAAACCTTTCTCACAGAGCACTGAACTTCATATTTTAGTGCCCAGGAATCCTCCCAGCCCTCTGTACAGACTCTGCTCATTTTGGAGAAAAAGTATTGGTGACTCACACCTCAAAGCCAAGACAAACGAAGAACCTTGAAGAGTTCAGTTAATTTCAAAAGCTTGTTTTCTGCCCCGGAGTGCTTTGTGAGCTGAGTGAATATTCATAAATCATCTGTATGGTTTGCCTGCCCTGCTGGAGCTGCAGTTCTGCTCTTTTCACAGACTCTAAATGATATAAAACCTGTTAATGGCTGCAGTCTGCCTTGGCCCCATTATTTGTGCATGGGTGATGCAGGAAAAGCATCCATGCTTCCAGTCAGGAAGGACGTTTTTCTATGTTATGTTGACTACTGGTGGGGTTATAGGTACAAGTCACAGATCTGTCCATCTGTCAGTGATGGCAAAGGACATTTTAAGCTCTCCAGCTGTCATGGGCAGGGTCTGGGCTTCTTCTCAGTTTTGTGAATTTAACTGCAGGCTGTTGTCTGCAAAACATCAGAGGGAACGGCACAGTAGTTGTATTTTCTTTGCTGGGAAACAGCTGTGTCACCTTTTCAACTACTGGGACTTGTGGCAGTTCCCAGTAAGACCCAAAACAGGAAGGTTTGAGCAGAAGACAGAGATGAACAGCAATGACAGGGCAGAATGGGAGTGCCCAGGCACAGACATCTCTGGCCGTGGTTATACCTAAGTCTGCTTGGGCCAGAAGTGGGGCTGAGTGCATTGGGCAGGGGATTATTTTGGTCCATGCTCCTCTGCAGTCACTGGAGGTCCCTTTTGGGGACAGGAGACGCTGCCCTCCCACAGCATGGACACCTGCCTGCAGGGTAGACTGAGAGTCAGCAGGCTGAAACAGGGGAAGAACTCGAAGCAAAGTTTATTGCTCCTGCTGAACAGTAATAAAAATATTCCACACTTAGTTTTATTTTGCAGAATGAACCACTGAACTCTTGGTTTTACAGACCCAGGAAAAGCAGGTGAAATGAGTACTTTTAAAAATACCCCTTCCCCCTGCCAAGGTTGAAGTCTCTCTGTCAAGGAGCATGGGGCCATCCAGGAGTTCAGGCATTTGTTAGATGATTTAACGAGCAATTAAGAATCCAAGAAGAGAAGATACCCCTTTCTTTTCTCACTCTCCAGGCTGTGTCTCAAGCTGGGAATGACATTAAAATCTCCAACTCCCCCTGGGCCCAGCAGGTAGATTTTTAAATACTGCCTGATTGACTTTTCCCTGCCTGCCTCCCCCGGGTCTGCTGCTCCTGCTTTTCCCGAGGTGAGAGGAGCCGAGCCTCCCGCCACGCTCTGTCTCTGTACTGCAGCCAGCAATTAAATAAAGCAAAACAAAACAGGCCAACCAGCCCCCCCACTCCCCTGCCTTGCAGTTCCCATCCGACAGGGTTGTTGTTAATGAACATAGTGGTATTTCAGCTACCTCAGGAACTAAAAATAGGCAGTGCTTGGCCCCTGGGATTGCTGGAGGGAGCTACAAAATGGTGCAGAGCTCCTTCCACCACTGCTGCTTCTGCCTTTCCCACGTGCTCTATCTCCCCTCTCTTCGGAACAAGATGTCTGCGAGGAGGATAAGAGGTCAGGCTGGTCTCCTTCATGCTGGTTCTTATCCAGCAGGAGCATCCTAGCCTAGCACTGCAGCATTCCCACATGTCCTGCTGCCACTCCCCAATAGCTTGCATTTTCCATAGCAGGTGAAACCCTAACACCTGAGCTGATTGCCTTTGGGTTGTTCATTATGGAGAGTGGGATTTGTCACTTTGTGGCATTCCTGAATGCTGATTCCATCCACCTAGAACAGGAGAATTAAAGCTGGCTGGGCATGGCCCCGGGGAGACAGCTGAGCTTAGAGACCATGGTAAAGTGAAATTATACATCCAGGCTTTAGATATCAAGCCAAAAGACCAAATAACTCTCTGCTGAAGAATGAACCTCTGCTCTGGTTGGGGAATGGAGAGGGCTCTGTAAGGCCAGGGCAGGGTCTGAAATCCACAGGCAGATGTGAACAAGAAGCTTGTAAACACAGCAAAAAGTCAGTGTGTGTCACTCCTAACCCTGGGCTGTGGGCCTACCTGTGCACCAGACTTTCGGTATAAATCCAGTTCAAAAGGGGATCTGTTCTCTTCCTAACCTGGACATAACTGCAGTTATTTAATTGTCTCCCATATGTCACTGTCACCAAGCTCACAGTCTGTGCTCAGCATGCAAACTTGTGACTTCACTTGCAACAGCCACACAGCCCAATTAATGTGTTACCTGGCTGGAAGGGAGAGGGGCCCCTCCCAGCAGTCTGACACTACCAGCAGTCACGTTTGTCGCTGCAAGCAAGTTATTTTCAATCTCACCAACACAGACCACCCCTAATTACTTGTTCCTCACCACCACCCATGACTGGTGCCCAGGAAGATACCAGCAGAGCTGCACTGTGAAGGTACCAGCAAAGCTGCTGCTGCCCTGGCTGCTGTAGTGCCGCACAGGAGTAGGACCCAGGTTGCCATCTCTCCCTATCCCAGGGTAAATCCTGGCTCTGATCCTTTGAAGTTGCCTGGACACTGACTAGGAGACTTTCTTTTTTCTTTTTTTTTTCTTTTTTTTCCAAAAGGAATAGTTTTCTGGAAGGGAAAATTTAAGGGTGTGGTACAAATCTGCTGAACCCTACAGAGCTGTGCTGAATTACAGCCACTGGAGAGGTGAACTGGTGTGGCACACTGTACTGTCCTTTCCTTTTGGTGAGCTAAATCCCAGTAAATATAATATTTTTGCTGTTATTTACTCTGATTAATGATACTTGTCATGTAGCCTATCTCAAAGGTTAACCCTGGGGCAATTTCCTCTGGTGGCTGGTTGTACAAGGAGCTGCTTCTCAGAACATTTCAGAAAATCCATGCAGTGGGGGAAAAGATAAGCACTTGGCTTTGCAATTTGGCTCGTGGTACAAGGCAAATCAAGCCCAGTACTAGTCATCAGCAAGCAATCTCGTGAAAATAGTCGTGGCCATCATGAGTCATGAACCTGGAGGTAATCAAACTGATGCCTCCAGACCATCCAGCATCCAAAAAGGACATCCTTGGAAGGGAACCTTCCTGGGGGACCTGGATTCTGACCTCGGGGCACAGCAATATGTGCCTCTGCTACTCCAGTGAGGAATTATGTCCCGTAACTTTGCGGCAGAATGTGTCCCATAAACTGAAAACCTCCCCCTTCTCCTTACAGAGTGTCTCAGAAATATAGACCCCACTTCCCAGCCAAAGTGTGCTTGCAGCAAAAGCCAGTGATTTTCACAGTATTTCAGCCTGAATAAATCCTGGAAAGAAAGCATGGCTGGTGACTATGCTTCTTTCAGAGACATCTAGGGCCCAGCTCCAAGTCCATAGAAGTTTTTGTAGACAGTGAATAAATAGCTACATGTATGACTGTCCCCCTCACTCTCCCTCTCTTTCTCACACATCTGTGTTCCAGAGCTGACCTCTCAATCTGTGGAAATCTTTCTGGCATTAAGCAGCTGCTGTGCATCGTGGGAGAGACAACCTTCCTCTGGCACCCTTCTCAGAACATTTAATTGAGGCCTCCCACCTTGGCTTGGCATTTGGCTTGCTGAGAGATTCTGGAAGGCACTGAGTAGGTAAAAATCTATCCAGTGGCTTATTATTATCTATCCCTTTGGAGATTACCTTGAGGTGGGCACCCAAACAACATCCCCTCTTCATTCTTGTTAGCTGGAGATGGAGATGCAAAACTCTGGACACAGATCCCAGTGGTCTGGGAAAGGGGTTTATGCAAAAGCTCAGCATAGCACTGTCTAGCAGTTTCCATCACACAATAAAGCTAAGCCTAAAAAGTTATGTTAGAGGTGGCTGGCTTTCCACAGAGTCACAGTACCATCTACCCTTGTGTAAAACATCTCACAAAAAGGTTGGCTGACTTGGATACAATGCTGAAGGGCTGCCGTCTGTCTGGGAGCAGACAGACTCTTCTGTACAGAAAACATAACCCAACAGCCACGGTGACATCCAGATCTTCTCCCAAGCTTCTGCTGTCCGGCTGGCAATTAGGACAGCCCTGGTTTTCATACCCTTCTGGAGACAAGATGGCACCATCACCTCTGACTGTCTTGGCCAAACAGTTCTGTGTGTCTGGGAAGTGGTCTAGAATCTCTAGCCTGAAACCTTGTTACAGCTGTTTTTTTCTGTCTGCTGCTTCCTATTTGGGGAGACATTGAGCAGGACTGATATTATAGATTATTATGTTTCTTAGAGCAGGCCAACTGCTCTGTGTTCAGTACTATCTTCATTCCCATTCTGTATGATACTGTAGTTGATCAAATAAAATTTGCCAGCCCTTATGTGGGTATAGCCCTCTTTTCCCCTCCTGCAACACATATAAAATAATATTCCTGGTTTGCTTGGACTGATGACTATCTGGCAATCCAGGGAATGGATAATGCATGGACTAGACTAAGCTTGGACTGCTCACCACCACCATAGTGAGAATTCCTATACCTCCACATCCTGTAGAAAATAGTGGTTCATTCACTACTGGGGGAAAAATCAACCACCCAACAACACAGAACTCAACCTGCAAGAAGGACAAGTCATTTCCTGAATTTGCTTTTTTCCAGGAAATGCAGAGTCCTCCCCTGTTCTTGAGGAGCTCAGAGAAGCTCCAGAGCTGGGTGAGACAAACACAGTGGGTAATCAGTGACCTGATTTTTCCAAGCAAGGATGGGAAAGTCAAAAAGCATATGTTAAATGGTCTCAAAATGGGTCCTGACCCACTCGCTGCAAAGGAAGGAGGGAAAACAGCACTTTGTCCATCCCAGTCCTTTCTATTTCAAGAAGAGGGCATCCCCGTGAGACCAGGAACCACTGCATGCTCCATCGGCATCGCTCTGAGAGCAGGACGCTTCGATGGGTCCTCTGCCCTACGAGCACTGAGCAAAGGGGCTGGGTACAGGACCTGAAAGCCCAAATGTCATCCCTCACCGAGGACTTTCAGGCCATGCAGGCACAGACAGCACTGCCCACCAGGGAGGGGATGAGAGAGCGAGAGTCACAGATGGGGGACATTAGCCGCATGGCTTCATGCTCTGCAGGGAAGTGCTCTGCCGCAGTGCTGAGGAGCAGGCTGGAAACATGTAAAGATGAGAGAGCAAAATCCTTGCAGCTTCCTGCCCTTCTCCTCTCCCTAATATCCTCTGCTGGGTAAAACTCCATAAAATGTAACAGCACTGGAGTATCTGTGCTGCAGTAAATGGTGGGGAAATGCCTGAGATGCCACAGTGAGAGGGAAGGTGGGGAAGCTGCATTGGCCTCTGGCACTTGTGAAATAAATGGCTATTTTCCATTCATTGCAATGCGAACGGCTGAGGATGAACAGAGTGGGAGTGATGGTGATTCTCTGGGAACCCACTCCAGGTTTGGGAATTCCTGATGGCTTTAGCCTGCACATCTTCCACTTTTCAAATGTCTTTAAGATTTTCCACGCCAACATCCCACCGGGTGACTGCGTTAAGGGTGGCAGGGCAGAGGAGACACAGTTTCATTCCAAGCTTTCCCACCACAAAGGGGGAAAACAGGCTTTGTCTCTGGAACAGAAAAGGAAACCAGCTTCTATCATGGGTGCGTTCTCAAGAGAAAGATTTTTTAACATCTCTGGCTAAATGCCACTTGTGTATGATGATTTATAGGGCAGCGCCTTCCTGCTGGGAAGTCGTGCAGTGCTGGAACCTAATAATTAGTTTAATACTCAGAGCTTGATGCTGAACGGTGGGTGCTAATCTCCTCTCTACAATTAATCTTGCAGATTTATCAGTGTCTCTGTGATGAAGGACTAAGTCTGTGGGTTACATTCATCTGTCCCTGAAGAAAGAGATGTTTCAACCAGAAAAAGCCCTGTTTCATTTTATGGTCCTTTTTTACTTGGTGATCTGTGTTGAAGATACATACTTAAAGGACAACAGGGAGAGGAAAAATCCCTCCCTTCGCCCTAACCCTGTTAAATTTCATCTCCCTGTTGCCTCTTTTCTGTAACCCATAATTGAGATATCTGAGTAGGGATTTCTTATTGCTCTCCACTGAAACAGCTAGAGCAGTCAGTGGGTTTGCTGTGTATACTCAAGCTTTGTGCCTAATGTGGGGGGTCTCAAAATTATTTATTGAATTGCTGATGTGACATTAGGCATCACAGCAGCCAAAAAAATACTGATTCTTCCAGTTGGCAGAAGAACTGAAAAATTAGGTGGTATAAAAAATCATCTTGGATGAAACATGGATTCTCCTGTGAACCCAAAATCCTCTGAAAATTTTAATTTCACATCCAGCCAAGGTACTGGCCTTAGGCCCTATCAAAATATTTTAAGTTATTTAGGTGCTCAGTATTATTTTTTAGAAGTATGTAAATTTTCAAACAAAAATTTTGGTTTTGAATGAAAAGTTGGAAAAATGAAAACAAATTGTCTTTTCAGGAATGCAAAATCCTTTTGAAAATTTTTCACATAATTTCATCTTGTCCATGACTACATGTAGATTTTGACTGGATTTGTAGATTTTGACCAGACTTGTAGATTTTGACCTGATTTTACAAATGTTTTTGGTTTATTTCAGACTGCTTTTTAGCAGTTTCATCAAACATTTCTCTCCAGGTCTATTAATAAGTACAACAAGAACTTTCTCACCAGGAGTCCTTCTTTCACAGCTTATTTTCTGTTCTAATACCAATTGTCACCACCTCAAATTTTCTGGTTTTCGGTCCTGTGCTCTTTCACCAAATACCTAACAAGATGATCACTGCTGAGTTTTCCTCGCAATGAAGGGGTTTTCCTTAGGTTTGACCTGCACTTTACAGGAACAAAATGAGGTGTGTTAAGTCCGACACCTGCCCACCAGGACACCTGGAGCTATGCTGGCACTGGAGTTTTAAGAGCTGTCCCAGCATCTGGATAAATAAGTAATGAATGGGGCATTGTGACAGGCAGGAGTGGAGTTTCTTCTGCAAACTTAAGAAACTTTTCCTTGCTTGTTTAAAGCTTAAGTACTCTGGGAAGAGGGATCTCAGAAGAGATAGCAGTGCTCTTCTTTGCCCAGCTTGCCCTAATGCACATTAGTATTTTCTGGAGAACCTCTACAGAAAGAGACAATGGAAGTGTGCAGATGGAAGTGGGCAAACCTGCAGTTGGTTTAGGATTGCCACTGGCTTCAGTTCCCAAAGCAAATACCCAAAAAAAGTCATGACTAAAGCACGTGCTTCCTGTCTTTGCCTCTGCTGGTGTGGTTTTTGGTCTCTGGCTGCAACACAACCAGTGATGGATATGCAGGGTGACCTCAGACAAGGGGGGAGGACTTCACACTGACACAAGGCAGTTTTAGATTAGATATTAGGAAGAAATTCTTCCCTGTGAGGGTGATGAGGCACTGGCACAGATTGCCCAGAAAAGCTGTGGATGCTCCATCCCTGAAAGTATTCAAGGCAGGTTGGATGGGGCTTTAGGCAACATGATCTATAAGATGATCTTCAAGGTCCCTTCCAACCTAAACCATTCTAGGATTCTATGAGATTAACATTGTGAAGGGGATAGACTGAAACGAGATGTAATTCACTGAGTGACTGGTTAGCAAAATTTTGCCCATCACTTCTTACTACTACAATCTTTGTTTAGCTTCTCTCCCTCTTAATTTTCAGGTGTCTGTGAACTCTTCTCTGCAGGGAGGACCAGAATTTCCAAGAGATGGGGGTAGAGGAGCATTTGACTGAAGTTCTGCTATGAGTGGAAACTGCATCTGATGGGACTGAGGTTGAGCAGTGACTGGTCAAGGCATCTGTGGCTGCTTAAAAGGAGCCCCAGAGTTCTGAGCAGATGAAAGACAAATTTTTAGTTAAATCTCCCTGCTGCTGTATTTCCAGCAAATCAAGACTTGGGTGCTTGTAACAGGCTTGGAGGAGTTCTTCCTTTGATCAGCAGGGATTATAGAGACTAACCTCCAGCAAGTTCCTCCTTACTGGAGCTGAGGCACATCACAGACCAACAGATTTGCTCATGCATTGTTTCAGGTTGCTGCAGAGAAAAAATGTTCTATATTTTCCTTGCAAGAGCATCAAGAAAGTTCCCCAACCCTTTGATGGGGAAGGGTGGGAGAGGAAGAAGAGGGAAAGGGAAAGGAACCTGTTGTGTTGAGTGTGAGCACTGCTGTTCCAGGGGAAGCTCTTCTCAGGGATATTAAGAGGAACTTTATTTTTATTAACTCCTCTTTTCAGAGAAAATAGATAAATGGGACCTCAGGTGCATCATTAGCTGAGAGGACAGTTCCTAAAATAAGTGGCTGGCAGAGAACTACCTTTCTAACAGCTTAACAAGGGTAGGCAGAAATAGGCTTGGGGGCCAGAAGAAATCTTTGATGCTGCCGTGTCTATTTATTATTTATTCTTCTGGCACAAATATAGCATCAAAGAATATCAAAACCAAAAAAGCCCATAAACTACTGTCACTGGATTAGTCCTACATCTCTGTAACCATGGTATCATGTAGTAATGACAAGGAAAATCGGCAACAACGGGAAAAAAGCACCCAGCATTTATGACACTAGTGAGGGTGAGGCCGACTTCCTCGCTCTACCAGAAGGGATAAGAAAATCTGGGAGCATCTTGCTAGCCTGGGCATCTGTGAGGCTCAGCTATGGTGGAAAATGCCACAAAACAATAGATTTTCTCCCTTGTGTGTAAGCCTATGTGATGCATATGGAGCATAGAGGGTGGATCCCCCCCTAAAACACTTTGCTTCCATTACAGGTCACCTCAAGCCCCACAGAACAGAGGGGGTGGCACCAGTGCCTGCCTGTAGCCAAGAACGGAAATGGTTACACCATCTCAGCACCATGGTCGAGGCTCTCTGTGACTGTGACCAGCTAGTGTTCATCTCTGGGGGTGTGGCACTGCCAGTCCTCACCCTCCATCTCTCAGGTTCATCCTATTTCAGTGCATTCCTTCCTTTCCCTCTGTGCTCCCTCTCTTTGTGCCACCCTCCCTGGGTCTGCAGCTGCTGCAGTGGGAAGCCCTCCCTGGTGGCTGTACAGAGCAGAGGACTGTGCTGACGTGAGTAGCAAGGCACGAGCTTAATACGGCACTGATTATTTCTTGGAAAATTATATATATTCACTTTTTTCTGGAATACTTTGGCTGGACTGGAAATATTTCAAGTACCATCCAGGGATTAGGGAGTTTCTTTTAATCTGCCTTTGTTTTGTTTCTTTTTTGACATCTTTGTAGAAAAAGGAGTAAAAGCTTACTCCAAAATGTCCTCCATAGAGGGAGTGGGATTTGGCAGTGTCATGCAGTGATGCCAGTTGATAATGGTATATGAGAACAGTACAGCCTGACTGCCTCCCAGAGCCCCTTTGCAGAATGGGTCAGACTTCTCCTGCAGACAGATTTGGGGCAGAAGTAACCAGCACTCTCCAGCCATCCAGCTAGGAGCAAAGCTCAGGCTTGGGGTCTGTTTGTGCTGCCCTGGACTCACCCAGTGACACAGGGCAATAAAACCTTGGAGCATAGATTTTCACAGCTGCATAATGGGTCTAGAAATCTGGTATTTTCTAAAATAAGCAGCCCTACAGTCACCATGTACATCTCAGCAGCAGAGTGCACAGTGGGTCCCTCCATGGCACAGCCAGTTAGTTGGAAAGTGAGAAACCCCAAGAAATCCAAATGTCTGTGATTCCTAGCTCCTCTCTATCTTCCCTTCTTGGTTACTTTGGCTTTTTCTCTCCTGGCAAGCCTCTCTCCCTGGCACTGCTGTGGCTCTGCCTGCCTGCAGCCATCCCAGCCCCCGGAACAGCCCTGCCTCTGCAGCGCTCTCTGGAGATGCCATTTCTCTTGCAGGCGTTCAGCCCGTGGTGCATCACAAAAAAATATCCCCAGCGGATTGAACTATGTCAGTAAGACTCCCGCTTTCCCTGCACCTCCCAGGGCTACTTTCTGCCTTGGCTACGAGCCTGCTGCATCTTTGTGTGGTTAATAAAAATAACCTAAAAGTACTCAGGAGCAGACAGAGCAATCCCAGAGACTCCAAACATCTAAGGGGCTTTGTTTCCAAGGCAACATCTTGTCTCCTAGCTGCAAAAGGCCACGGGAATGAAGGCAGCCTATGGAAAATGAATAGCTAAATGACAACAACAACAAAAAAATCTGCTGGGGAGCGTTTCAGAGAGGGAGGAGTGTTCGTAGGGGGGCCAGGAAAGAGTGAAGCTGAGCAAGCCAGGAGTAGCTGCACAGAGCACGCAAAGGGACAGAGTGCAATTTATCTCATGAGAAGCTCAGTCCTGCCCCCATTGAAATGCAGAGCACCACTTCCACAGACTTAATGGGAGCAGGGGAGCTTGCACAAATCAGCTATTCTTTTCTTTCCCCCCTTTTTTAAGCTACAGTGTTTGAAGATTGGAGCTAGTTAAAAATAATCTATTGTCCAAGGCAGAGACTTCCCCGGTCCCAGGAGCTCCTCAGCCAGGGCTGCAGCTCACTATTGATTTTGGCCACCCCAGTTTCCCACTGCCAGAGCTGCCTCCTCCCTCCACAGCCCAGGGCAGTGAGGCAGGCGGGAGGTGCCAGAGCACCAGAGCATCCCTCCAGCTCTTCCAGGAAAGAAACATGTTTTCACCTATTTTCCAAGGTTTCCAGAGCCGTGCTGTGTGTTTATATCTGTGTGCAGTCCAAGCTGCAGTCAGTTCTTTTACTATGGCTGCAAGGATGGCTTTGCTCTTACAGTCTTTTGACCCCACTGCCCAGATAGCAGAATTGGAGCATCAGGCATGGGGAAAGCACAGACCCCTCTGCCCCCCACGTCCCACCCATGACACCCATGGCCCCTGTCTGACAGCACCCTCCCTTGAAGAGGGCAGGCAGGCAGGCAGGTCTGGGGCTCCACCATGGTGCCTGTAATGTGCAAGCTGCCCTTACGTAAGTGACTGCTGCAGTCAAATGCCCCCGGGATCATTTATGGGATTGATATCAGACAGGGAGGGGAGAGGCTCTCCAGTGCCAGCCGAGACGCCTGCCTGCAGATGCACTGCTCCTGTCTTTCCTCTCCCTCATGTCTCATGGGAATGCCTAAAAGCTGAGCATCATCATGCCAAGTGAGCTGCCAGAGTTTTTCCTCTGTGTCCCAGGAGGTGGCACGGATGCCCTGGGAACATGACAAGCATTGGGTCAGGAGCTCCTCTGAGCTGGCTCTCAGCTCCTCAGCAGAACAACCTACACAAGCTCCACCACGCCTGAAGTGGGCTCCCAGCACAGGGAGGGGAGGAGGAGGGATCTTGGGCATTTCCCTGGGGTGGCCAGGAGGGACTGAGGACATTAGGGTGTGCTGGTGCTGATCTCTGCCCTGAACCGGAGTCAGCCTCGGGCTCGAGCTCTCCCTCTCCTTTCCCTCAGAGACTCATCATCTTTGGGATGATGAACAACTAGACACTGATGTCCTGCCTGATGTTAAAACATTTTATTTAACTAATGTTTTTTCTTTGTACCTTCTCTCAATCAATATCATGTGAGCAGGAGGTTTCCAGAGGGAGAGCTGATGGGAAATGCTCACCTCACACTTTTTTTTTCACACCCTCTGCTGTGGGCAGAGCCAATCCATCCACATGGATGGATGACTGCTATTTATTATTCATCTTGGTATGCGGAGCAGAGCCTCTGTCTGAGCAAGTTTTGAGATTATGAGGTTTGCTTCTCACTCCTCCTCCTCCTCGAAATGGTTATAAATTTAGCTCAACTTCAGGGAATTCCTCTGAAATTGCCCTGGAGAAGCAAGGCTGGAATTTGGTCCCTATAGCTCTGCCCAGAGCTGGAATGCTGCCATGGAAAGCCTGCAGGGAAGTAGAGCTGGCCTGTCTGCTGTCACCACCATTCCTGACGGGCAGTGCGGGTGTGTCACCCTCCCTGGCTCGTGCAGAGCAGTCGGGTACACGTAGTGCAGGGCCGGGAGGCACGGGGGACAACCAGTCTGACCAGTCACTCTGTTCCCTCTCTTCCCAGGGGACATTCACTGGGGGAAAACCTGGGCAATAGGTAGCTCCTGGGGCTTGAGGATGGACCAGTAGGGATGAGGCTTAAGAATTGGGAGAGCATGAGACTTGGATGTTTGTATCAAAACCATCACAGCCATTTTACCTTCTTGTCCCCATTTCATCCTTCTTGCAAGTACCCACTGAGAATATTGTGCACTTGATAATTTTCTATCCCAGACTCCTTTGCTGTGTTCCTGGATCACCTTCCACTGCCATAACTTTGATCCCTACATGGCTGAACTTCATTTCTACATGAAATGATTCCTACAGATCACATCGAGTTTTCACTTGCAAATACTCTTGGACCACTTTCAAAGGACTCACCCCCACTTAACCATGACATAAATGGTGTGATACTCTCTGTGTAACTGGCTGTCAAAATAATTAAAAATATTAATACAGGAGTTGGGATTTTCCAAGGTACTTGGTATTGACCTAACCTGATTCACACTGGGCTTGACTGTAAATTGTTAGCAAAAGGGAACAATGAATGTTCCTGAAAATCCCATTGCTTGGACATAATGATAGAGAAAATAAGACTTCGCAGGGTACATTATTATTGGCTTGTTAAAAATTCTCACCTAGATGTCTTTAAAAATGCATCTGCTCAGGTCGTTAATGGCATTTTCATGGACAGTCTTATCATTAAGTCTGAATGAATAAATAGTATTGATTTATACTATAATAAATTTATAGACTAAATAAGAGCTAAAATACAGCCAACCAGGGGGCTGTATTATCCTTCTTTGGAGTATTAGCTGGCAAATGTTTAATGTTTTAGTTTTTTGAGAGGCTTGAACAGGGGACAACACACCTGTTACCCTTGGTCCTAACATGACCAGATGATAAGCATCTGTTGAGCAGTCAGGGTACTCCAACGCCCTCCTAAAATCCTGCCTGCCCCTTCATTTTCTGTGCCACCCTTTTGCTCACTGACTTGGGCTCAACAGATACACACACACACACTCAGGCTGGCTTCCAGACCCTCAGCCAGGGATAGACAATACATGCTTACATCTCCTCTGCAGATAAAAACTGTCAAGCTTTCAACTTGCCTTTGAGCTGATACCTTCATAGTAATAGGTCAAGCTGGAAATGCATTTCCAACCCGTGTCTGCCTACCAGAAGCAAGCTCTCCTTTGCTCCTTGCCGCTCCTTGTGAGCCACAGCACTCAGTAATGAGGCCATTGATGGAGAAGTGGTATGTTCTTTTGTCCCTGCCAAAACCCCGCTCCCTCCTATTCAACTCAACAAGATGTGAAGCCCTGGCGCTGCCAAGTGTCCTTTCAGCTGCCAAAGGAAAAGGAGCTAATCAAACGAGGAAAGGAGCCCAAGTACCAGGCTCCATTCCCAGCTCAAAGCTCATGGATACAATACCCACCAGCTGGATTGGTCGGCTCCGAGCAGCTCCTGTTCTGCCTGTCCTGGGGTGAGAGCCGTGGGCTCTGCTGCGCCCGGTCCGCATTACTGCTGCCTCAGTTAGCCCGCGTCGGAAAGCTGCCGCATTGATGCCTCTCGAGGCACACCACAGCCTGTACTTGTTAGTCCTTTATTTTTTTTAAATTCTGTTCCGCAATGCCAGCTTCCTATCTCTCCCCTCCTTATTTCCCACACAAGGAGAAAAGCCTCATGCTGTGCCTTTCATGTCCCTCAGCCCGTCAGTGGACAGCACCTTTGAAATCATCTTTTTGGCCTCTGTTTCGAACTCTGCAACTCAAAGATTTTCTCTGTAAGAAATGGGAGGAGACTGTTGGTTTTCAGTATCAATATTTGAAGCACTGTATGGGTCATTCTCCCATAGTGCTGCTTGGTCTGTGATGCTCAAAGAACTGGCTGGGCAGCAGCCGTCAGCTGGCACCACTGTGTTGGTTCTGCTGCTGCTCCACATTGAGTTACACCAGATGAGGATGGGGTTTGTTTTTGGCCGAATCCTGATCTGCTTCTCCACAACATTCTTCCATCTCTTCATTTTTAGCACTGACATTAAGTATTTAGAGCATAAAATGACTAATTTGCCTCTGCAGCCGCTATGTTTTGAGGCCATTTGGGAATCGCTGAAGTTATTTGCCACCTACAGCCCAGTGAGTTTTATAAAAGGATCATACGTTTCCATACTACTTCTTCCTTCCAACTGCTTATTTACCACGGAGCCACCACTGTGACAATGGCTGGGGGGCAGCCGTTGCTGAGGTTAAATGTAGAGGTTATTGAACAGCCTGCTTACCACATACAACAGTTTAGCATGAGAGGTGAAAATGTGGCTTTGCCAAATGAATAAACCCAAGTTATCTGTTTCAGCTGGAGCTGCTCCAGCGCTTTCGGCATTTCTAGAGCTGATGGACACCGCAAAGAATATTTAAGGAGACAAAAAGTAATCTGCACGCTTTGGAGGTTGGCCACAGTGTCGCTGTAAATGCCTCTCTGCTCTTGTAAAAATTGCCACAGGCCCTTCAAAGGTCACAGGCGCTCAGCTGCTCAGGGTCACATCTCTCCTGCCAACATGGGGCCCCTCACATTAAAGGGAGAAGCAGGCCAGCTCTGAGGTGGAGAAGGATGTGGTATGCTCAGCAATCCTGCATCCCTTCTCTGACGCTCTCCTCCCTCACTGGAAAGCCTGCCTGAGCAATCTGTCCTTGAGTGCACTGATCCTGGCTTGGCCAGAGATGCTGGAGGAGGGGGCAGCCTCAGCACTGCCATTCCAAACAATCCCAGGCTGATGATGTCACTGACAGAGTGCTCCTGAGACAGTGCTCCCCAAACCCAGACATGGCAAATACACATGGGGCTGGTCACTGCCAGCAATGGTGCTGGTGCCATATCACAGAGGGGTCAGCAAAGCCACTCCCAATGGACCTTTGGCTACTCATGCTGAACCCAGTCTCAGGGCTACCCCATATGTCACTCATCCGCAGCACCGAGTTGCTGGGTCTTTGATGACTTTGCCCTGCTGTGATGTGAAGGTGGCACAGGAGCTTTCCAGCAGCTCTGCTCCCAGCCTTGACATTGAAGTTGGGGGACATGCCACTTGTGGGCCCACACTCCCTTCCATCACAGCCCATGATTCCCACACTGCAGATGGGCCCTTGCCACCTGTGTTTTGGCTCATTCTGTAGCTCTTCTGCTCTCTGGCTGGGCTAGGCATGGTCTGGCTGCATCTGTAGTTAATGCCTGCTGAAGGCCCAAGACATGAGCCTGTGGCCTTCCGCTTGGAAGGCTTAGCTTGAAGGGATCATGGTGTACAGCAGGCAATATTTTGTCAACCCAGTTTCTTTTTATTGTCGTGGGTGTGGTGAGTCTTGCCTTCAAAACTCACCCGTGAGCTCTGCAAGTTGCTGGATTAGAGATAACAAACTCCTAAGGAATGGTGTTTTGCAGGGAACATCCTTCTAAGCTGTGGTGTCAGGTGCTGGTGCCCTTCTCTGTCTGACACCTCTGCCCTGGGCAAAGCTTTGTTTGCTCCATGGGAGTGCTAATTGCCTTCTCCTCACCTTTGGCCACACTACTTTCACCTGCCCATCCATAACCAAACCAGAGTTTGTGTGATGTGATCTCTTACCTGCTTTCACTGCACCCAGCAAGTTTTCTTTCTCTTCTCCATTTCTGTGGGAAGCTGTGCAAAGCCTGCTCCAGCATTAGGGCTTTGTCAAACAAGTGAGTAACACCCATGCATGACCTACCCCACCAAACTTCCCATCCCACTGCTTCAGGCCAGCTTAATGGACTCATAACCTCACAAGCTTTTCCATTTTAATGTGAATGGTCCTCATCCCCCGGCTGGGGTAATGAACACTGGCAGGAATTTTCTGTGTATGTAAATATTTCCCTGCTATTGTGAAGAGGCTGTTTCTCCCATTCTTCGTATCAGATGAAGATGGCTTCTCTGCCAGCTCACCATGTAAATTTAATAGCATTCCAAAACCTCTGTCCTACATAAATATGAATGTATTTCATCCAAGAGGAACCTGTTATTGAAGGAGCTGTATTGCTAAATCATTCAGAAGGTTATTGTTTGAAGTACTTGCAGTCAACGGTGTCTTGGTGATTATAGCTCAAAAAGGGAGGGAGAGTGGAGGAAAAGAATGACTGGGGATCATGGAAACCTCTTTAAATGAAGGAGCTTATGTACCGAGATCATCAAGGTATAAGCAGGGCATTGCCAACCAGCAGGTCTGGCCCCAGGAGGATGGGCCAGCTGCAAGCAGCTCTACAAATTATTCACTGGCAATTGCTTTCTTGCTGCTGCCCTGACTTATTTACACTCCAAAAGATTTCTGAAGTGTGTTTATTTAAGAAAGATAAATCCAGAGGCTCTGGAAGGGGAGAGGAGCTTTCCAAAGGAATCAGGCCCTGGCACGACACAATTCATTTCACTCATTAACCCCTCCTCACAAGGAACACACTAAGTGCTTATGCATTATGCATCATCAGGAAATTCTGATTTGATGGAGACTGAAGGTTAAAAGGCATTTCTGTGCTTCTCCTTGCTCCTCATTGTCATGCTGGAAGATAGAGAGATATTGTGGAGGTGGGGAAACTTGGGGGAGTGAGAGCCCCTGTACCCTGACACTGAGTACCACAGTGCAGATCAGAAGAGCTTCACGGTTGCTGAAGGACATGTGTTCCCCTGACGTTAATGTCTCTTACAGAATTCAAACATTTCCACCCCCTTCAGTAAACTCCCTATTTTCTCTGAGCAGTTTTGTGCTATCAGTACACAAACCCACCCAAATCCTCACCTTCAGCCCTGTTACGAAACATAGCTCTGGGTACTGCAAGAACTTGGAGAAGGCACAAGGTCCAAAGAGAGACCTTGGACTTTCCTAAGCTTGTAAACCAGCAGCTGGCAGACCTCAGAGTTTCTAAGATTATTTCAGTCATTTAATTGATGATGCAACTGTAGATCTCTATATCTCTGTCTTTTACTTTTTACTGATTCATCTGTTCCTCAAGCAAATGTTTAAAATGATTTTGCTTTTTTACACCTGCAAGTTGTAAGTGTTGTATTTTAAGATGTCAGTCCAATCTTTTGGAGGACACAATTAGCAGATGTTTATCTGCCCATAACGAACTGGGTGCATATCACAGCTAGCTGTAAGGGATAAAAGCCTTTATACCCTGCAAAAGTGTCCTTTGGGAGCATGTGCCTCACAAACAGGAACCCCCACTAGCATTTCAGTCCATCTCAGCCACCGTTCTCCTGGTTCTGGTGCAAGGCATCTAAGACTGATGCCTGGAGCAGCTCAGGTTTCTTGTGTTACCATGGGATGACAATGCCATATCATTTTGCTGTTGACCCAGCTCCAGATAAGAAGTGGTCATTTTCTTGTTGCTTTGCTCCTCCACATGAAGCTCTTCAGCAAAGGTTAGGACCCCATCTTGTCTCTACTTCGGTTCAGCTGCATGTATAATTCATACGAAGTGCTCACTCCCAGTGCTGCTGCTGGAAAGGCACCTCAGACCCCACTGGCCTGGCCCCGCTCTGGCACTTGAATAGCATGTACTCATTTTTATGATGAGTGAAAGATGCCTTTCAAGAGTTCTGCTGAAAGTTCTGCTGAGCTGCTCAGAGTTTGGAATTTTGTTTTCTGGCAACAGGCTTTCACAGTCAGATACTCCTCATGCATTGCAACAGGATGAAGCTATTAAAAATACAATTTAATTTTGGTCTCTCTGCTGATCAGTCCAGTGGGAATTCTCACTTAATCAAACTTTAATGTTTTCCTTGTAAATTTCAGTAAAATCAGTAATTGTTCTGATAATTGAATTTTCAGATCATGTGTCAAAGGAATAATGGCATACATGGGGTAAGTAGCAGTCTGCCTCTGGAAGCCCAAACATCTGAAATGGAAAATTCTGCAGAATTTAGATAAAGATTTGAATATACTGCTGTGGAGCTAAGAATAGACCATATTATTTATATCACCAAAGGAAGTGGCAGAAATCACAGCGATCTTCAGAGACTAAAGATGCTCAGACAGTTATGCACAGGAATTGTGCTCATGGAGCTGACGTGGAAAGTTACTGACTTCTCAGCACAGGCACACTGGTCCCAGAGGGCCCCATGGACCAGGCAGCATTTCATGCAGAAGAGAAATGCCAGGCTTTTCCCTCCTGGAAGACATACTCAGGGTATGTTCCAAGTACCTAGGCAGAGAGTGGGCAGTAATGTGCCCATGGCAGAGATGCCTTGTGCTCCACCGGGTGTATCTCCCCTGCACTGAAGTCCCTGTGTGCTGCGTTGTGTCCCATGTTTCCAATGGAGAGCCTAATTTCAGAGATTCATTACTGTTTTCCCATTGAGATATTCTCCAGGTCCATTCCTTAGGAGGAGCTGATTTCTAATAAGATTGGAGAATAAATGAAACAGCTAGTGAGAAAAATTCAAAACATCCTTTCAATTAAAAATAAAATAAAATATAGGCTTCATAGCCATAACAGATGCCTGCATTTCTCTGAAGTTCACATACTTTAAGAACTGTGCCCCTCTCTCCTGGGACCATGACGGCAACACACAGTTTTTTCCGTACTTCAGATGCTTTCAAGCTTGGAAGCATTTCCAGAAGTACAATAAATGCCTGCTTTCAGCCCTTGTTTAATTATTCTTTCTTTTCTCCCAAGCATGTTTCTTGTTGCTTCACTGACACTTTGCACCTTCTCCTCCAGTTCATCATCTCCCAAATTCAAGGTGACCATCTCCAACCCTGAAAAAGATACAGGTGGAGGAGTCCTGTTCTCTCTCTCTCCCAGTTTGTGCCTTTGTGCTTTGGTGAAATTGCTTCTGCTCATACTAAAATACAGGAGAGGAGAATGAGAGCCCATGAGCCCCCTCCTGCTGGGTCTGCTTCTTTCATCAAGTCAAGGCTACAGGGATGTGTGAGATGAAGGTTGGAGTGTGCCCATCTGCAGGGGTAGGAGACAGATGCTGGGTGGGAAGTATGGCTGCAGTCTGCTCTGAGAGGCACAGGTGCCAGATGAAGGATCTGCTTTCCTGGGAGGAACAGGCAGTGCCAAGCACATGCTGCATCCAGGACTCTCCCCTGCAGAGGAGGGGAGCAGGGGCTGTTCTCACACTGCCTACGTGGGTGCCACCAGCCTCTTCAGGGAACTGCAGTCAACACTTGCAAAGAAGGTGATCACTCATCGCTCTCATCAGCTTAGGTGTGGAGGGAGAGATGATGTTCACACTAATTCAAGCTTAATTTTTTTCTTTTTTGACATGAGAAGTCTTAGATGGCTTTGCCAATCCTATGTCCATCAGAGCCAGCTGGATGCTGGGGTTTCTTCTCAGTGCCATGACAAGAACTTACACTGTTTTTTGCAAAACAAATGTGCCAACAGATTTCAGTTCTCCCCATGCCCTGTTTAGACAGTATTAGGTTCTCTCACTTCAGCAGTATCAAATGTCTGCACTAGAGTAATGGCAAAATATCCTCTTGTTTTTTTTCTTAAATTTTAATTTTCCTCTCACTTCCATTTATCAGCTAAGCATTACTATTGCTATGTAGCAAAAATTAAGATATTTAAACTGTTCTGCTCAGCTTTTCACTGTCAAATATTCCAGCAGAACCAACTTCCCTGAAAACAGTGGATTTTGAAAAATCTCAATTTTTAAACAGAAAATTACTTCCAGGGAAATAAATAAAATTGGATAGACTACATGTACTGGCATTAGCTCAGCTTCTTCCATCTCAGGGAAGGAGAGTTGTTTTGAAATTCAATCACTTGGATGTGCAGGAAAAAATGGCTCTGATTTGTTTTGATGATTAAAATGTCCAAAAATATCAGTTTCCTGTCCATCATTCAGAGTGTGTTTATGTCAGACAGCAAGATGAAGGAAAGTTTATCCTTGAACAGTAACAGAAGACCAAGAGTCTGGCTACCTCCAGCTGCCAAGGGCCACTTGACACTGCTGGCCTTGGTGGTCATTTCCACGCTACAACCAACCACTGTGTCAAGGTTAAAGGCTTCCAGACTTGTGAACACATTCATCTGCAGACACAGAAATCTGTAGGTAATTCCTTATTAATAGCTCCTACTGCTGTAAGGACCAGGAATTCTGTGCTAACTAATCCATTATGCAGGTATTGCTGACAGCATTTAAGTAGCAAAAGTGCTCTCACCCTGATGGTGAACACCCAAGTAGCACTGTGTGGTTTTGCTGTGGGGATAGGAAGCAATCCCTGACTTTATCCTTCAGCATTACATTGGTGATGTTACCTATACGTTACTGGGAAGGAAACATGGTCCATCTACTACATTTCAAGTGTGAGATGGGCAAAGAGAAGGGGATCTGTAGTGGTTTAACAGTTCACAGCATCCTCAAAGGGTGACAGCCATGCTATAGGTCCAGGAGGGCTCGTGGGCTGCTCAGGTTTCCCTGGTCACTGCTGGTATCAGGCGTTGTGGGAGGAAAAGAAAGGGTAGTTGTGTAGCTCTGACACATACATGGGGTGACTGTGAGATTGGCAGCCCCTTCTTCTCAAAGATGCTGATGAAAATCTGGCCTGAGAGGAATTTTCAAAAGGTAGGTAAAGTTATGGAGAAGAGGGTGGTTTGCAAGCAATGATGAAGTGGTGGAGGGAAAGGGTGCTCTCAAAAGCACATTACTTTCCAGAGTTGTATGTGTATCATCACACCCTGGGCAGCACCAGGGATGTGTCTGTACCGAGCCAGCTCTTCCCCCATGCAGTTCACACAGCAACCATGCTTTTCCAAGAAAATGTCAGGGGAACATCCTGCTGTGATGGCCTAAGTTGCATTCATTCCTCATACATTCCTGGGGAGCCTGGTAAAGATAAGCCCTCCTAAGTCAGCGGTCAGCACATACACAGGGGAGCACTCCTGCATTTCCATGGGGCACACCCAGCCAGGCTCAGCAGCTGCCACGCAAACAAACCTCACACGAAGCCAAAGCACTGAGCCCACCTTCCAGAACCTTGCAGGCTCAGTGAAGGAATAGGAGTGGGAAAGGAAGATGAACAAGTGTTAACAAACTGACAGATGTTTCCAGTAGCAGCAAGTTGGACAGAGAGGTGTGGGATCCCGGAATCGTGTCTGTGGGCGAGCGCACGTCAGAGTCAGGTGGGCTGGGAAGCAGACCCTGTGCTCACAACCACTAACAGCTACAGCAAGTCTCAGCCTAAAGATGGTCTGTCAAATATTTTGGGTCCAGTCTGTGGAGAAACTCTTTGTCAGGTGATTACACCTTTGTCTGGTAGTTCTCATCTGCTAATGATGGTTAGCAGAGCCACATAAATGGAGAGACTGCTGTACCAAAAGCGCTTTTGCTCTGAGGGACTGAGGAGTGCAGGATTCTGAAGGGCTGAGCAGATGCAAGGAAAGCACCTCTCCGTTGTTGTTTAAGATAAGTCAGGGGCTCTATGCACTGGAGAGGATACATCATGTTCAAATGCAGCAATTAGGGCTTCTGTTAGAAAATCCATACTCTGCTTTAAGGGACTTCTGACAAGCAATAACAGGAGATTAGCAGAGTACAGAGGGGCTCTGAAGCTCAAGACAGCAGAATTACTCTCCTTAAAATGAAGCTGTTGATAGGCAACCAAGTTACAAGTTGGCAAGATACAGCTGATGTCTTCCCTTTCCCTTTGCTGTCATCCTTCTAAACCTTTTAGCCTCTAACTGCACGCAATAGATGCTCTAAAACAGTCACCTTTAAAGCTGGAGAGGAAATACTGCCCATTTTTTAAGGGCTACCCAAGTTATGTGCCCCTGGTGAATTCTGTCTGGAACCTGACTGCTCCTCTCCAGCCACCTGTTTGTCTGGAAGCAATTTTGTGTCCTCTGAGCACAGAAGGATCCAAGTCATGGCTTTGAGACCAAGAATCTAAGTTTTAGACACTTTTCTTTGGGAAATAAGCTTTATCACCTTCACAATAAAGGCTTTTCTGGGCTCTGGCGCAACTGCTTGGGTGTTGCAGCAATGTAGGAGGAACTTCTGGTTTTAGGGTTCCTGCAACTGAGAGCAGTCAGGAGCTCAGCCACAGAAGAGAGGGAAACCCAAGAAGTGTGAATATTGCTTTTTTTAAAGTTCCTAAAGAAGTGGAAAATAGCAAACTGTACCATAAACTTGGAAGTTTGACCCTTGGGAACTCCTCTGACTTTGACTTCTAAACACCTTTTTCTACCTCTTTGCAGCTTGTTTTTGCTCTTATTCATACTATTCAGACCCTGCTTTGTGTATGTGCTGTTTCCTTTCTCATCTTCTTGAAATGTGAAGCTGACTTGCCACCCTAAGGCAACTCACTGGTCAGATCCAGCCACAAAACCTCTCCATCAGACAACCCCATGGTAGTGCCCAGTGTGCCAATGGTAAGCGCCACAGGGAGTGTGCAGGAACAGCAGATTTCAATCTTGCTGTGCCCTAACTTCAGGCATCGTACAGTCTGAAAGCCTTCTTTACTCATTTAAGCATAATTGCACAAACCATAAAAGCTTCCACCCTTGCTCAGTGGCAGCTCTGGAACTGACTGACCCAAATCCTACGTGCTTCCCAGCCCTTCCAGCGATATAGAGGACAGTGGACTTGGATTCAGGTATCGGAAGTTCCCAGCTGGCAAAAACTTAAAAGCTTGTAACTTTTGAAGTCTAGTAGGCTGCTCTCTTTCAGTGCCTGTGTGTGAAGGGTGTGAGGCTTGTTACTTGTTGGTACTGAGTCACTGGGATGCAGAACTTGGACTGAAACACTGGGAAAGTTCACAGCTCCAAACTGACCTGACCCCTACGACACAGGAGATGCCTGTGTAAGCACTATATGAAATGTAACTTTAAGGTCAGGTTCAAAACCTTAAGATTCCAGCACTGTGAGAAATAACTTGAAAGAGTTTGGAGAAGTAGCTTGTAAAAGTTTAGAAGACTAACAAGGAAGTAGAGACTTGGCTAAAAGACACCCAGCATCTTTGAAGGCAGGAGAATCTCAGGATGTGGCAATTGAATGGGCAAATATTGCTACAGCCTTAGATACTCAGAGGTTTTCCCACCTACTACCAGGGATGATGAGTATGGAAACATTAGCAGTGACCCTATAGACCACCAAAATGGAGTGTTCTGTGAGAGACCACATACAGGGACAGAAATCCCTGAGGTGCTTCAAACATTGTTTCAAGTTCCCAGGCTACTACAGCAAAGGCAAAAGGGAGTGGTAAAGTTGAGTGATGTGGAGGACAAAAGGCAGAGAAAAGGATATAAACCCAAGACAAATAAATATTGAGTACTGTCTCACTTCTTCAATGAACAGAGCATACTCTGTTGGACTTTTTATTTTCCTGCCAGCCTGGCATAAGCCTGAATTAAAACTAAAGGATATTTTTCACAGTGCAGGCTTTTTTCCCCTGATCTCATCCCATTACTGGTATTGGACATGGGTAACTAATATAATCAAGAAAGTAAGCACTAGAGTGAAGCTTGGAGTAAAGATCAGGAAAGCAAAGGTTATGGTGGGAATGGTCACTGGATACTTGGACAGCTTGACATGATTGACATCATGGGGAAGAAAAACCTAGAAGAGAAGCTATAGGGTGTTGAGGGAAAAGAAATAGCAAAGGAGGTTTATTGTCTGCTTGCACACATGCACAGCATTAGGTGAAAACACAGAAATGGAGATTGCATACCTCACTACTGGTTACGGGTCAGGCTGTCACCTCACGTTAAATCATCTCACTCAAGAAGCAAAATCTCTTGCTGGGTAACTTTTCCCCAAATGCTCAGTTTTTACTTCTGTCAATTTTCCCTAAAATAGTAACTTTCTGCTTGAGGAAAAGCTGATGTTTATGATTACACTTCCAAATGCCAAAGTTCCCCAAGAATCAAAACAGACCCGCAATTACCTGACAAGTATACTATTTTAAAATCTCTTGCAGCAAAAAAAATCGATGGTTAGGCAAAAGTATACATAAATAGCAGTCAGCTTGGTGTCATTATCCCAAATACAAAAAACATTTGGGGACCTCTTTTATGTGCTGAATATTTCATTCAGTCCTGCAGTGCAGTGACTCCCTAAACCTTCTCAAGCTGAGCTCTGCTTTTGAGGCTCTAATTTGCTGTTGCCATGACATTGTTAATGTCTGAATTGCTTTTTTTATCCACTTTTTTCTTTTTTTTCAATCTCTTGCAGAGGCATTCTGAAATAGTGGGCATGAGCTGATCTTGTGGAACAGCCTGCGTGTCCTCAAAAATAACAGAAGAGTGTTCATTTTTACAAGTTTTTGGCTGATAGAGTCCTGATGGATGGATAATTACAATCCTGATGGATGATAGCTTTTTAATTGGAGAAACCACAATGAACATATCTGACCTAATTGAGATCATTTTGGCTTTGGCAGGAGGGGGGAGAAGGGTGGGAGGATATTTAATCTCAGTTTTTTCTTAAATAGTGACAATCGGAAAAAAAAAGTTATTAAAAAGAAGAAACATCCTTGTTCTTTTATCCTTAATTGGACTTCCAGAGTGAGTAGAATGTACAGGATAACATTAAGTTTCTTAGCAGTGGGTTTATCAACATACTTGCTTCCCAGATCCAAATGAGAATGGAAAAAATCTCTGTCAAGGTCAACCTTAGCAGAAGGTTGCTAAGTGGCAGTACTTGCTCAGGAACATTTTTTGCAGGAGATATACTTCCTTTAATGGGATAATACCTTCCAGTTGCCTGGCTTCTTAATAATACAGCAGCATTTGCTGTCCAAGGGTTTAAAGAGCATGTTTTCAGTCGTTCTGAAGAATAGGTCAGCTCAGCTCAGCCTCCCTGGGCTTTGAGTCTTCCCTCTCTCTGATCAGCCGATCTTCATGTCTGCAGCCTGTCCCTTTGAGGCTCAGATGGCAGCAAATGCTTCTGTTTCACACTGGGGGTAACAGCAGCTACCCCAGACTGGCAAATACCCCTCTGCCAGGGTGGGTGAAGAGATGGAGCTCAGGCTGTCTCTGTCGCTTTCTTGAGGGACAGATCTCAGCCTTCTGAGCCTAAAGCTGAATTGACTCATCGGAGGTCACCTGCTGTCAGCTCCTCATGGCAAATGTGTCCAGTACTAGTCCCAGGTCCTGTCCCAGCACAAGCCTGAGATAGACTCCAAAGAGGAAAAGGTGGAAAAGGGAGAGACAGTCCTCTGTCATCAGTATTTTGCCTTTGGGATATGTCTCTTACTACCAAGGCTAGAGAAGTGGGAAATGTTTAGCGAGGGTCCAAACTTTAAAAAAAATTACCAAGCTTGACAGAATGAACAGCATATTATTAGTCATATAATTTAGTTTAAAGTTCTGTGAGGAGCAGGATGTTGGATGTGATGAGCCTTATGGGTCCCTTCCAGCTTATACCCTGTGATTTTCTGATCCTCTAAAGGCACTATTAGGATTGTAGATGAAACTTTAGCAAATGTCATGACACAGAGGACAGGCAGGAGGGTGGTGGTAGTGCTCATGAGCTGTCCTTAGCTGTCAGATGTGGGCCCTGCCAGCTCCCAGGGAGGGGCTGATACTGGGACACTGGTAGATCCCATGCTCATGAGCTGGGCTCTACTTCAACGCAGTAGCATGTGCCTCTTAATGGCACTGGTTTAAGTTCTGACGTATCAAGCAGGGATCCAAACCAGTTGCTCCCAAATGTTCACTCTAACAGGAGAGATGGTGTTTCCTCAGCGCCTTGGCCAGATGTAGTTGGTGTCTTTTCAGTTTGATCTCTGCTGAGTAGCTCCAACCTGGGCAATTTCTTGAGCAAAGACTCCTCTCTTACTAGGGCTTTCTCAAGTCAATGATGGAATTCCTATTCAATGAAAGAAGAACGGGCCCACAAATGTTAGGTCTTTTGGGGCCATACAGAGTGCAAACCACTACTCAAAACCTGATAGTCCCGTAATGGCTTTGAATATTTCCGTGCTTCAGTCTCAGTTTTTATAGGTACATCTGAAAATAAATACTGCTCTTCGAATGCACTTACGGTGACATCTGAGTATTTCCAGGAACCTACACTATAAAAATGTGTGCCCACCACTGAAAGGAACACAGATCGACATTTCAGATAACAAACAAATGCCTTTGATTTTCTCTGTGTGCCAAGGAACACTGATATTGTCTCTGTCTCCTGGGCATTCCTCAGTGTGCCTCATTAGAACGTTATGAAATGTTGCTCTGTTTGTTCTGTTGTAAAATACCAAAACAAGCCCTGGGGCCAGATTGACTCCAAGGGAGCTGGATGTGCTCAGGCTGAGGATTGGCCCTGTGCATGGGGATGCTCAGGCAGGGAGGGCTGGAAGAAGAGGGGGAAAAGGGGGAGACACTCCTTTGGCACCTTCCTGCTGTTTTCTTCCAATAGCTCAGCTAAGGAAAGCCCTAACCTGGAGCTGCTGCTCTCTTAAGCATAAAAGCTTGGCAAGACCAGTTTTGCTGAGTTAACAGACATCTGCAGGATTTCAAAGGTTTCAGTCTCTAAGAAAGAGGTGGAGGCAAAGGCAGATATAGAGCACTTTTAGGAATGATTGTTTTTCTGAAGTTGGAACTCTGAAGCTAAACAGATAGCTGAGAACATCTGAAAATATCACAGAGACTCTACAGTCTTACTGTGTTTTTTCACTTGATGAATACCAGGAAAATGTGTTTGGTTCTTTTTTTTTTTTTTAATAAACACTTATAAAGAGCAAACCAGAGGTCCAAGGTTAAAACAAGCATGGAAAAACCTTCTATGGCTAATTTTGCCACTGCATTTAACAAGTCTTGGGCATTCACACCTCCTAAGAAGTTTATTAATGATCTAAAGTGGTTATCAGATCTGCACAGACAGGGTGAACAGTTGTACAAACACAGCCACTTACGATACATAGAGAATCAGCCCACACCACTTCTGCTATTCCAAGTGCCAGTGTGGTAATGGGGAATGTCTTATCCTGTCCTGTGCTAATTCCATCATGTTTGCTTAACTACACTAGTCCAGTTAGGATGATCTTTCCTTCTACTATGAATAATCTTGAAGCTCAAGTGGCAAAGGCCCATTTCCATTTTTAGAGATTTAAATGTCAGACACAAACTTAGATGTAGATTGCTCTGGAGATCTACCAAATATGGACTCTTCAAAATTCAGTCCTTTCTGAAAGGTCAGAAGTGACTGGGATTGCAAAATCTCCTTGAGCCTGGCAAGCTTGCTCTGAGTTGCCATGCTTTGGACTAAGTGGGTCCTGACTTTGGACGGAGCTTTAACAGTGTCTTTTAATCCTGGTATTTCAGACGTCATGATGGGATGTTGCCTTGTGGACTCACATCAGTGTGATGTACAAATCAAAGTGGCACCTAATTGCTGGCTTCAAAGCCTTGAAGAGTTTGCCCTGCATCATATAGTTAATACAAAACTCGAAAATACTGTGATGGAGCAAATTAGAGTGGCGTGAAATAGGATTGTAGTTACAACATCTAATTAGAAAGCACTGTGAATTATACACTTTTTATTCTATGTAAGCTGGTTATAAATAGGACAGCAAAATAGACCAAAAAAAAGTTGCTTCTTGAAACCTGCAATGTAAAAGAGTATTATAGGATCAGCTCTTTCACCAGAAACCAGAGCACTTTATGGTCTTCCTGGCTCAAACCCTGGATAGCTGATTCCCAGGATAACTGAGTTTCTCTGGTTCCACATATCCAAATTAAGTATTTCAACTTATGTTTTCTTCTGAGTAGAGACAAAGGGGTCAACAACATTTTTAAAGTTTTTGGTTGAAGATGAGCTGCTTTCACTGAGGAATCATCTCTCAATCTACTGCATCTCTGTGGGCCTAGCAGATACAGAGGGTTGTTGATACAGAGGGCTTCTGGACTCAATACCGTTCTTAACGGGCATAGCTCTATTACCTGTTTGAGGACTTTCCCTCTGGAGCAGCTGGAGATGATGATGGCAGCAGAACCTCACTATGCTGGTGGCTGAGGTTTAGCGCAGCCTGTGAATGTATCTGCCTTCCTCCACCTACACATTAAGATAGAAATGGCTTTGCTGAGACAGGTGTCTCAGAGCTGGCTGGCTCTCACATCCCTGGACTGATGTGTGAAGAAGGCAGGATGGCTGCTTTGGAGATGATGGCAACATGCAGACCCACGTCCCCTTCCCCTCTGGCACTGTGTGTTAGTAGGATCTCTACTCCTGAATGAACGCCCAGAGTCCCTGTGCTGCCATCTCGGTGTCCTGGGATCATTTCTGTGAGACACTCCAATTCTGTCTGACATTTAATAAACTGATTTGGTTTCAGTTTTGTTTCTTAGTTGCCAGTAAAGTGCCTTATTGCCACCACAACAGAAGGACATCTATAAAAGCATGGGAAGAGCAGGGTTGGATTACCTCCAGCCTTATCAGGCTATTCTGTGCAGAGTGGCTGTCAATCCGTATGACTCTGCCACCAGGACTATGCCACCAGGACTGTGGGACACTTTGGTTTTGACTTGGGATGAGAGAGAAAAAATATACAGGCAGGCCTGCCAGTGTTTGCTGACATCTCACCTTAGAGGGTGGAAGCCTAACTCCAGATAAACAGCCTTAGGAAGTGTGTATGGAATGAAAGGCTTCTGGCTTCTGCCTGTGCTTTCTAAGGGATGCTGACCAGCAGGTCTGTGCTCAGGGTGTGTTGGCAGTGAGCACAACAGCGTTGCCTCTCTCTCCGCAGAGGGGCACTGCAGCATTTTGAAGCCCAGGGATGAAGGCTTGGTGGTGAGGATGGTCCACGTGAGCCATCTGCCCTCTTGGGTTGCTCCCTGCCATGTTGTGTGTTCTATCTGCAGAGGCAGAGCCTGCTTTTGGAGCTAAGCCATTCCCAGCGATAATGGATGGGACAGCTTTAGTCCTGTTTATTTCAGCCTGTCCCAGCCAAAAGCTCAACTTGTGGATGAAAGGAATAGCTGTTCACAGAGCTAGGAGAGTACATGCAGATCTGACCTTTAGAACAACCTTTTGCAGTTACAGAGATGCAACGTTTATCACTCCACTACTTGCTATTCTATTTAGCATTCAGCTAGAACCTACTGCCCCTTTCTTTCCTGTAAGGGCTGGAAACAACCATCTAAGGATCTTTGCTGATGGTCCTGCATGTGAAATTGAATCTCCTTTCCTTCCACACATCAAGCCCTTTATTTATGACTGCCCCTAGCCTATGTCCATCCATATTTAGGTGCTGGTCATTGCTTCAGCTGCCCTGGATTTACAGCTGTAATTTTCTATGTCTGCACCAAGGTGCTGGTGGTTCAGCTAATTGTTTCACACAACATTGTGATGTCTGGTTCAAGCCCAGAACTATGGTAACCCTCAAGTCTCTGTGGCTCTGGAACAATTTAATCTCTCAGTACTACCACCTTAATCACATGCATTAATGGTCACTTTTCATTAGCAGCCTCCCCTTCCAGGCTAACTGAGAGGAAACAGAAATGAAGGTGGTGTCTCCCTGTAGCATGCCTGGACTCAGGCTGCCATTTGCAGAGGGTACTTGAGCAAAGCTCACCTGAATCCTGCCACTTGCCTTGAGAGGAAGCAGTGATACTTATGCCAGCCCCTCCCTCAAAGGAGAGGAGCTGTCTGGTTCAGCGAGGAAGTTCAGAGTGGAGTCAGCATTGCCTGCCCACCTGATGAGACTCCACTCTTTAGCCCATAGATGATCACTCCTCTCCAGAATGGCCAGGAGAAGAACGCAGTTCAGTGCTGGTGGTGGGGGATCAGGGACAAACTGGAAACTGCCCTGGCATTATTAAACCTCCTTTGTGGTTTGAGTGTAGCAAACGGATCAGTAACTCATAGTCTGAGCTAGGAGCTGCATAATCAGTATGAAGCGAAATCTGATGTTTCTGGCTCGAGGAACTTGCTGGCTCATTCTTTCCGATCCCAGGCAATACCCTCCAGCTTCTTACGGAAAAGGGTTTAGATTCACACGGTGTGCTGGTGCTGTCTGACATGTATAATAAGGTTTGTAAGGGCTGCTAGGGAGAACATCTGTCTAAATCTGGAAATAGCTTGCAGAAAGCTGGTATTTTGTGGTGAAGTTGGCTCCTGAGCTCAGTTCTCTCCCTAAAGGGTCACTGAAGACTCTTGAGCACTGAACTAATTTCTGGCAAACTCTTGGAGGAATTCAAGGCAAGTCAGATAATGATAGTGTGGACTGATAGGCTTCTCCTCCCCATCAGCCTTTGCTGTTTATTTGCTGTGCACTCTTTCTTTGCAAAGCTGATGGGAAAGGAGAAAGGGACATGGTGCAATAGCCTGCTCACTCTCTCCATCCTTTGTTCTCTTGGATCTTCATATCAGGAGATACGAAACTGAAAATGCATGCTGGCAAGCAGTGTGACCCCAGAACAAGTCTCACCTGTCCAGGATTTTAGGGGACAGATGATTAGTGGTGAAAAAGTAGCTCAGAGCTGCTGCTGCCTGTGTGGATTACTATTAACAGCTCTCTCCTCATCATCTTCTTTTTACAAATGTATCAGTTGATCATGCTTTCTGGTAATTTGAATGTGGTGGGCATGGCTCGCTCCTTGGACCCGCTGTGCAGCAGTGCCTAGGGCAGAACAGTCCGAGGTGTCTGTGTGGTGGTGTGGCTGGCTTGTGCTTAAAGGCAGCTGTGGGACACTGAGCCCAGACACTGCCTGAATGGGGCCAGGCTTTGCACCCTACAGCTCCTTCAGGAATGGGAAGAGGAGAGCCAGAAAACAGGTGTCACCCCAAGAGGTGGCTTTTAAGCTGATTCAATGTCTGTATGTACAACTCATGACTGAAGTAAGCACAGCTGTAGTTTGGGTCTGGTGCCTCTTGGTTTCTGAAACCTCATGGCCTGGGGAGCCTTGATGCTGAAATTGTTCAGAGTCCTCATGCTGGAGGACAGGCTTCCTCCTCCTGGTACACTGTGCAGGGTTTTAGGGTTGGATTGTTTTAAAGGTGTAAATTTTTGCTTGCATCACCAACAAGAAATAGAAGATGGTCAACACTTGGTCTGCAACAACATAAAGATCATCTGACCAAAAAGCTCAGCCCTGCAGAGCCTTACATGCTGCTACAAATCATCCTACAGCCTTCCCTGAGGTTCTGTTCTTGAAGAGAAAGTTGAGGAAATAAGAATTTTTGCCTACTCACTGGTCACAAGGACTGCCTGAACTTGGCTCACCATCCACTGTAATGCTGAATATGGTCTTTTCAGCCTTGGTACGACTTTTGCCTCTGGAGCAAATTAAATAAAGAAGGCTGCAACAGCAGCATGCACACCCCAACTGCAGACAGCAGATTTAACCTTGTGCCATTTCCTGGGTGAAGGATCTCACCACTGGAAGTGTGCGTGGGAAGGCTCAAAAGCCACAGCAGCTATGAGATGCAGAACTTGAGCTCGCTTGCAAAAAGTGTCCATCTCGCTAGGGCTGCCTGCAATGTGCATTGAGGGCAGCTGGAGTAAGACAAAAGCCTATTTAAAACCAAGGGACTCAAATAAGGACAGCACAGATATCACTAGTTAGAAACATGCCCATGGCAGGGGAACTTGGCAAGAGAAAAGCCTTCTGAAGCTTATAGGACCAATAACAGCAATTACAAAGAATAAAATCTAGAAGAAAAATGGCTGTGAGACCTTTGGCTAAGGTGCTGGTGAGGTGGTGAGGAAAAACTAGCCTAAAATTCCCCTGTCTTTGGCACCCGCTATGTCACATCGCACCTCCAGATAGGCTGTGTTGCAAACCTGCCCTGCAGAAAAGAAAAAAATTATACAAATGCGATGACATGTAGAAAGGAAAAACAGAGGTGAGACCTGCTCCTCACTTGGAAGAAACAAATTTTAACTTTACAGAACTAACTCAAACTCACTGGATGGTGGCTACTGGCACCTCTTTCTTCTCAGAAAAAAAATCCTTTATTGAGTGTAATATCATCTACCAGAACTAAAAGCGGTCACAATTTTAAATAAAAACTCAGTAAAGCTGGCAAGCCAAACACCCTCCTGGACTCAGGAAACTCTACTTCTCTGCCATTGCCTCCTTTTTCTTGGTTTTGACGGCATGGATAGAGACATGGGTGGGAGCAGGGCTGAGCTGTGATCCAAAGGGAGTGAGCATGGCTGTGTCCTGCTGTGCCCTTCCTGAGGAGGACTGGGCAAGGAGGTTTCTCCTCTGGAGGACAGTAGATGCTGGCAGTTAGGAGGGAGCAGGATGGGACCTTTTTTCCTTCCCAAACATGTAAAGAGTTATTTTGGAGATGTAAGTCTGTTTGTATCTTCTCTCGTTACTGGATGCTCCTTTTCCTCTGTGCAGTATAGTCCTCTCCCATCCCTACTGGTAAAACCTCATCGGAGGACAATCTTACTCCAGTTTTACTGTCAGACCTANCGCTCCTTTTCCTCTGTGCAGTACAGTCCTCTCCCATCCCTATTGGTAAAACCTCATCAAACCAGAAGCAATTTCTCTGGAGGACAGTCTAACTCCAGTTTTACTGTCAGACCTAACTAAGGAGTAACTAGTTGTGTTCAACACATGACCCAACAACCTGGATACCCAACTGAATATCTGTAAGGTGTATTCAGCAGGTAATATTGACTTAGTACCCCTCTTCATGTAAAGGAACAAACATCTGCCCAAGAAAGTTCCAAATACAGAAAGGTGGGTGGCAACCATGTAGCTACCCTGAGCATTCACTGCAGGATTGCTCCTGTGTGTCACTTGAGTCTCCATTCCCACAGCCTCTGTGTAAATCAAGAGTAATTCCCCTTTAATCAATGGAGTTAATCTAGTCTTAAACTCATCTGTAGGAAAATGAGGACATAATTATACATAGCCAACCTAGGGGAATTATTTCTTCATGAGGGAAAAGTATCTAGCAACAGTCACACCATCAACACAGATACAATGTGTTGCAAACCAGAAACTCCTACAGCCCTGGAAAGGGAATAGCACAGCAAAAATGAGGAAATGTGTTCAAAGCCTGTGGGTGAAAATTTCTTTGACTCTTGAGTGGGTTTTGACACTTGGAAGGGATGTGCTGTGCTGCCTGGAGCGATTCCGGGGTGATGTGACGCAGATGTGGGTCTCTGCTGGGGAAGGATGAGGCATCCTGAAGCCCCCAGCGAATGTCTATCAAAAACCCTAAACCAGACACAGGATAATTCACATATCCTGCACTTTTTTCCTCCACATTTTCTCTCTCTGACCACAAGGCTAAACATTGCCATGGTGCAAAATGATACTGTTTCACAGCAGATCTTGAAGCTTTGTTGTTTCTAACCTTCATCTGGAGCTTGATTCTTTCCTTCCTTTCAATGAAACACCAAGAACTCCTACCCAGTCACATGCTACAGCAATTCTGACTTGGGTGAATGGCATCTTTGAGGTCCTGCAGCCCAGGATGAGGCTGCTCCCTGCTGCACTGCCAGGCACCCTCACATCTGACTCAGTGGGTGAGGCTGCGGTCAAAGCAGTAATTGTAGCTGTTAAATGAGTTCCCTTGTGGTATCTTTAATCAGTTATTACCGAAGTACACAGTACTAATTAATAGCCTCAGTAAAACCTGTATTCGGGTAATAAAGTCTTCATGTGTGGCAGACATTCTGCCATGCCCATGATTGATGCAGTGCAAGGGACAACCTGAGGTGCCACCATGCCACTGTGCCTCTGTGTGAGGGAAGGCAGCCATTGCACTCTCTCCCTGGCTGGCTGACCCAGCCTACGAGAAGCTCACTTTGGAGGAACTGGGCTCCCCTTGGGTGGTGTGGGGCTTGGGCATGGCATGGACACATTTTAGCTTCCTTAAGGGCAGTGATCAGCTGGAAGCTCTCTCTCCTTGCCTCACCAGCTCAGCAAAATTCCCCTTTTGGAAGGATGGGACTTCACAGCCACAGGCCATGAAATGGCTCCTCTGCTCCAGTGCTTTCCCTTGTCTGGGTTAATTCCAGGGTGTGAAGGGAGCAGGCTGTCAGGGACGCCTTCACACACCTCCCTGCTGAAGCTGACAGTGAAACCTGCTCTCACAGAGCGGGATGTGGCTGAGCATCTGGGATCAGTGTGCCCTTGGACCTGACGCTCCTGCGAAGGCACCTGACATTGTGTCCCTTGGGGCTGAATTGCTTTGGGGTCTGTGGCCAGAGCAGACCATGGCAGAATATTGTGTCCTGGGTTTATGAGCATCTGCTGTAAGCAAGGAACATGATACATGTTCTGTGTCCCTCCGCTCCCATGTGCCTGGGCACAGCAAAGCAGCTGCTCACTCTCTCTTTCCTCCACCCCAAGCTGTGTCAAACCTAGCCTGCCTGTGCCCCTGCCATTTTGGAGCAAAGGCTACCCCTCACCACCATCCCTGAACAAGCATCATACAACAGAGCCAAGGGATAGATCCCTTGTTTTATGCCTTTTTGTGAGTTACGCATCAGAGATCTGTTTAAGGCCAGGAATACCCTATACAAATGTTTTCATTTTACATCTGGAGACATTCAAATAATAGAAACATCATAGAAGGCATGTGGAAAATAAATATTTTTAATGGCATTCCTAAAACAGGTGAGTAAGCAGTGTGACTCAGCAGTGCTTCCCAACATTTCCCAGAAGAGATGGAAATAAATCTGCTTAATAACTGACATATATTTGAAATGTGCTGAGTAGTTAGCAGTTTTCTGCGATTGCTGCTTGGAGAGCTGACTTGCAATGATACCTGAAGGCAGCATTCTGCCTGCACAAGGCTGTGGCCAGATGCACCCTGAACTTCAGTCTCAAACATGGTGGTGACTTTCTGGAAGGACTTCACCGAATGCCTGATCAGCCATACAGTCAGAAACATGTACAGGCATCTTTGGAGCCTCTGCCACATCAGTGTTTAACTTCAGTGCCTCTGTTGCGAGTACATCACATACCTAGATGTATTTTTGTGTCGTGGCTTACAGGCCCTTCAATCCCTTTCTGGACAGAAAGGCTCTAGTGAAGGACAGACAGTATCTGCCTGTGCTCACCAACACCAGATACCACCCAGGGCAAGGCCACTGCTGCCTGCTCTGTGGGGAGTGGCTGCGCTGAGCCCTTTCGGATAGGATGGAATCTGCCTTGGCTTGGCTGTGCTATCCACCAAGAAGAAGCAAATGGGTCGTGCAGCCAGGTCTCTCCTGACCCTGGACTAAGGAGCTGCCAGGAAGCCCCTTTTCAAGAAACAAGGTTTTCACCTTCTCAGGGCTCTGCTCCAGCTGCCAAATATTTTTGAACACTTTGTCTTTTGTGCTGTCCCACTCTGGTGCTTTCCAGGGGCTCCCAGAGAAGCTGTCTTCCATCAGTATCTTGTGGGAATGGAAAGCAGAACTCCACCTCTCATTCATTCGCTGCAAACGTTACAGTCCTGTGTCTGCTTCACCCACCCCTCTGAGCCTCTTCCCTGACACACCACGGTCCTGGCAGCCCTGACTGCGGCTGCATTTGAATAATAAATCTCACAGAGGAAGGCAGGCAGTTCCTTCTTCGAAGGAACAAGGATGGGTGGGTTTTTTTTCTTCTTTTCAAACTGAAAACATTCCCTGTTATCATCCAAAAAATCAGTATCAAACATGTAAAATCTCATGGAGGAAAAATATATCCCTCTCTCAGTGAAAAGAGAGAGCTTGCACACAAGGAGGAGGAGGAAAGCCTAATGTCACTGTGGCATGGGGTCTGCATTTTCACATGTGAACAGGGGTGTTGGACAGTTTTAGGGGAAGTGAGGATCCTTTTCGAGGATGCTTAGGACTAGTGTTAATTACTCAGAAACCAAGCCTGAAATGGCAGTTGACAGCAGAAGCACCATGAAAAAACTAACATCTCTAAAGATGGATTTGCACCTGAAGAGGCTGTGTTTTCCACTATCCAGGGAGGAGACAATGCCAGGAGAACTCACCAGGGATGCTTTTCTGCTGGTAGTTGGCTGAAGAGGAAGGGAATATTCATAATCTAAAAAGTACCTTTTGAGTATTTTCTATTTTCACTTATCCTCTCATACACAAATGTCCTCAGACCTCCACTCATCTAATATCCAAAGGAATGGGTTGTCCTGCAAGTGCAGATTGCCCTGATCTCTCCTGATGCCATGGAGAGAAGAGGGAAAGCACTACGAGCTCAAGATCATCTCTGACTGTAATTCCCTTTCCTGGCACCAGTGACCGCTGTCTTGTCCTCTCACTGTGTCTCTCTGGGAATACTCAGGCACCATCTTCTTTAAAGCCTTCTTTAGGTAGTGAAAGATGTGATTAGACTCAGTCTGGAACTTGGAGTTGTAAAGATGTGACTGTGGTCTCTCTCCTATCAGTGATCCCCTGAGACATCTCTTTATCTTCTGTTTTTCTTCAAAAGAAAATTAAATGGCTAGTTTTCATTGATGGCATCTGTTCTGGTCAGTGCTTTTGTAGGACATTTAGTTTTAAAATTCATCTCAGAATTGGGAAGGCAGCATAGACAGCAAGTATCACCAACCTACAGTGCCTGGCTGACGCCAAGTGTTCATCAAAGAAACAGATCTGATGACATTTTAAGGTGTGACCACATCTCTTATTCTCATCTGGCACACTTAGAAATGACGCTGAAGTGCATCACAACACTGTTTTTCCCTAGAAATGTGTTTCTTAGGAACAGATTTCTGACTGCACAGAGGGACTGGAAGACCAGGTGAACTCCTATCCCACCCTGTCCCCTGACTGCTGCCCATTCACCATCGGTGTCCAGGAGAACCCAAAAAGCAGACCCAGTGTTTACTTTTGAGTGAGGGTTGTCATGCCAACACCATGGATATCAGCCTGAAACAGGACCAACGTGAGAAACATCATGCTGGCACATCAATGCTCAGCAAGGTGGCACCTTCCAGCGAGCTGCCTTCCACACCACACGCGTTTCCAACGTGCTACGCGACTGCCGCCCACTCTCCCCTGCCTTCTTTTGGATTCATTTCAAGCCGACTTTTTTCATTCTTTAGGAATTTTAACTAAGACTGGTACATTGGGCCACCCTGGGGAAGTTTGGGATTTTAGAGTTCTTGTGAGTGATTGACAGTCTTCTGTTGAAAGAAAGGTTACTAGTACAACCTCTGGTGCAGCACTGGCCATGTGGTTCAGTCGCTTGCCTAGAGCATCCAGCTGTTTCTACTACTACTACTACATTTTCTGGCCATGATGTGTTTATAGCCATGACTCCAGCTGCTTTTGTCTCTCTTCTGATCACTATCTTTATTAGCAACATGAGTTCAGCAAAGCAGACAACAGTTCTGGGGGAATTTTTTTGCCATGTGAGTGATCACGACTTGAGCTCTGTAGGAGCACAGAACCAGGCTGTGCTGCTGCTGCAAAGCAAGGTCTCCCAGGTCCAGCCATGGGTCTCAGCTGACTTGGCTGGGATCCCTCCTGCTGATGAGAGAGTTTGCCTCTCCCTAAGAGGCATGGAAGTAGACCGTTCCAAGCTCTCTCAGTTGGCACAAAGGGCTATCACAAACTGCCTTTGTGCTCTGTTGTTAATTTACTGCTATCATTTATTACGAAAGATCTTGTATTTTCAGGAGCTCAAGGGATTTCCAAAAGAGGGAAATACATTAGTGGAATGTAGAAGCTGATGCTTTGGTTAGACTCCAGAAGTGGTGCTGTGGGGCATGTGGGTCATGCTCTGTGACCACGCAGGCAGAGATTACTCTGGGCTTTCCCTTGTTCTTTGCTGTCTCCCTCTTTCTCCCACACCCTCATTTTGCAGTAAAGATTCCAAATACATTGGCCATCTTGGCCAGCAACCACAAGCGTTTCTTGAATGAGCCAACTATCTCCCTGGCAACAAGGCAGGCTGTGACAATAACGAGTGTTTTCCTCTCTGTTTCATGTTTCCCCCCTCTCAAGAAATACCCTGACCTTTATTTATTCCCTACTGCTCAGAAATATGAATAATGGCAACTGGAACGCACCTTGTGGAAGGACCAAGAGGGAGGTGTGTGAGAAAGATGGCTTCAGCCTTAATGGAAAACTGACAGACCTTTATGAACGGCAGGCTGAAATATTTGTCCTGATGTGGTACTTGGGTATTTGTAATATAGTACAGTAAATATGAATATACGTGAGCTGTGATTATTGCAAGTAGACATTGTCTGCAGCTGGATGTCCGGACAAGTGCTGACACGAGGTACAAATGGTGTGTCTGGTGCCACCCCTTTATTTTAGTTTCCTCTCAATTTTCCCTTTTCTTCCACTCCATCCTTCTCTTCTACAAAGCAGCCCTAAGTTACCATCACTCACAACAGCAGATCAGCAAGGACTGGCTGCATCCTCAGTCAAGCAGCACAAACCCAGGAATCCTGTGTCCATCCCCCAGAACACCCAGGTAGCTAACAGAGGCTTCCTACCAGCATGGCAGCGCCTGATTAACCTCACCTGTCCTCCCCAAAGTTATTAGCAGCCTTTTTGCATTTCTGAGAGAGCTTGGGTTAGGGACACACAGTAGGAGCCAGCTGGTCTAAACAGATACCTGACTCAAATGAAGTAGCACAGTATCTTGAGCTGACAAGTACAAAAAGCCAGTTACAAAGGAGCAGATCTTATGAAAGAGAGATCCTCCCCCACACTGCTCTCCTCCAGCGCCTGGAAGACAGCAGGTGACAGTGGCTGTGACTTTGCTCCTGCCACTGCCAAGCAAGAATGAGAGGAAGCAGGTAGCTCCTAAAATCCCCTTTTGGCATGTGCAGAGGGGAAGGGGCTGGAGGCACCAGGTTACTACAGGGACCTCTCTGTTCAGAAGCAGTTTTGACACAGACCTCTTTGCCAGCCACCCCGGGTGGGCTGTTCAATTACACTACAGAAGGGTTTTTTAAAGGCTAGTACCAGTATTTTAAAATGTCCCGGCACATCTTTGTTTGGCTCACAGTTCAGGGGTTGCACACTGTACACAGCAGAAGGTCACCATAGACACATTTTGCTACAAAGTCCAAAAAAAAAAAATCCCAATCAAAATATTTTAACATTTTAGCAGCTTTTTAGTTTTCCTTTTCATAGCTGAAGCAGAGACATGTCCAGACACACTGTGAAAAAGTTCAGCATGAAGGTCACTGCCTGCCACCTCCAGACCCCAAAGTGCTAAACCTGTGACCTGTCGCCTGAGACACTTGGATCTGAGCCATGCAACTGATAATTAGATTCTCTGTTGAGTACTTTCTGAACAATTTCAGCCTGTTTCTGTCTGGTTTATGGAAATAGGAGCATGCTCCACAGCTGCTTTCATACCAGCCTGCACAGGGCAGGATGCCCATTGCAGCCTGGGACCAATCCAGCCTGAAGACATTCCCCAGGCCCCCCAGCCTGGCTGCAGCTCTGGCATTTCACCTAAGTGGGATTGCAAGTCTGTATTTCCAAGCAGCTTCTGGGGTCAGCATTGACCCACAGAGGAAGAGACTTTATGCTGCTTCTGGCTGGGGTTTCTGAAGCCAGACTTCGGAACCACATCTTCAAATAGAGATATGAAAATCCATCCTTACCCTGCCCTTCCTCCTTGATCCTTTCCAAACACTTGGACTGACTTCTAGATTCCTGGTTTCAAACCTCCATTTCCCATTTGCTCTGCCTGAGTACACTGAAATGGAATCAGTGAGGAGCTTGTTTTATTAATACATTTGCACTTTAGAGGACCATTTAATCCACAGGCTACATATTACAGCCTGACTCTTTCCTGCCTGTTAATCTGATTATCAAGGCAAGAACTGAGTAGTGCCCTACAGACCAGCTGGAGAGTCCTGAGTAGGCAGGCGAGACTAAGCCTATGCCTCTCTTCCTGCATGTAACCCCTTGGCTTGTCAGGGATCCAGACCCAGGGCAGGGGTGGCCCTGGAGATGAGCAACACCCACGGACACCTCTTCTCCTGCAGCTGGCTCCTGTCTCCTCACTGACGGCTCCTGTTCCGCCCACCCTCCTGTAACACGTGAAGGATTTGTGACTTTGCACTTGCACAGCTTTTCTGGAGTTTCAGCCTGACCTTCCATGCTGTGTGCAGTGATAATGTGCCGTGAGCTGGCAGGATGTGCTCCTGCCTCCTGTGCTGAAGGACAAAAAACAAGGACCTGGGTGCTGCCCACAGGCCATGAACCTTTCATGAGCTGGGCACAGCTGCAAGAAAACTCGCTGCCCTGGACAAGGAGCACACATAAAAGTGAAATCCTACACGCAGACTGTTTTGTTCTCAACCTGGGGACAAGTCCTTATCAGCAGAGAGGGTCAGTGAGACCTGGAGCATATGGTTTTTGTGATTTATTTTGTCTTTTTAGGTCCTATTTCCTACATTGATCTTGTTTTGACCGCCAAAAGCAAGGGGGTTTAGTCTTCCCCCAGTCTTTTCACTTCTATTAGACTAAATATTGGAAGTACAATTATGGGCATGAGAAAAACGAGAACAGTGAGAGGATTTGGTTTTTTTCTCTCAATAACAACATGCATTTATTAAGTAGGGGAAGGCTTTTTTTGCTTGGTCAGGGTGCCATTTGGAAGGGATATGGGTACAGATCCATCTTCCAGAAAGTGGGATGGGCAAAGCAGTAATAGCCAAGTGGTCTCTGGGGAAAACCTGTCCCAGGTCCAAGTTCCCTCCTTCCCTGCTGCTGAATCAGGCTGAAGCAGCCACAGCCCTGGCTCCTCTTCCTGAGCTCCCTTCTCTTGGGGGCTTAAGTGATGAGTAGGGGAAAATCCCCCACTAAAAGATTTGCATTGGAAACCCTTGGCTGAGGAATGACTTTTAAAATAGAAAAGCTTTGCCTGAAAAGGGATGAACCACATAGCATAATACTCAACAAATCGCCTGTTTAATGGCCTCTCTTTTAGCAGCTGTGCATTAATAACAAAAGCAGGGCAGCAGAAGCCATGTGCTTTTTTTGTAAGATTAAAATAAACACTATTTCATACTAATACCAGCAACTTTCTGTGCCTAAGAGAAAGGAGCAAGTGGAAGATCACAGCCTGAGAGACTTGGTTTCCTTTGCCTTTGTCTGCTGCTGGATGAAGAAATATTTCTGCCATCTACAAAGGGAAGAGATACCCTGAATCACCATCCCAGACAGTGGTTTGGTTTATAGTGGTTTGTGGCAGGCTTGTCTGACACAGTCACTGTGACACCATTGTAAGACAGGAGTAATTCCTCCAGAACTACATATCTTAGGGAAAACCAGGTTGGGGAGAACTCAATCTAACTTGGTTTTTACTTTGCAAAGCATAACTCCAGACTCCTACTGCCATAAAGCATAAATTGAAACATCAGTGGTTCACACTAGACATAAGGAGAAACCTTTTCATCATGAGGAATGAAGGAGCAGTGGAGCAGGTTGCCCAAAGAGGGTGTGCAGTCTCCATCCTTGAATGATTTCAGACCCAACTGGGTAGAGCCCTGAGCAACCTGGTTTGACCTCAGACTAACTGAGCAGAGGTCAGGCTCGACACCTCCTGAGGTCCTCTCCAGCCTGAGTTATCGTACAATCCTAGGAACATCTGGCATCTTTTCCATGGGAATATGAACGGACACAACATTTTGTTCAGCCCAGTACTCCACCTCTCGTTCCTGGCAGTCCTGATAACAGCTCTCCTCCTCCACACCCTGTACTGTGCCAGGCCTGGCACTAAAGCAGTGATGAGTTTTCCCTCCTCAAATTAGGACTTTAGGCGTTTAAAAAAAAAAAAAAAAGGAGTTTTACATTTTAAAGCTGTCTGCCACAGACTATTTATCAGACATGGAGAATGATTTGTTTCTGTTTTCCTAGGCACAGGTTTTTAGCTGAGCGAGATACGTTGCCTTGCTGAGAGCTGAGTCACCAAGTAATCAACAGATTAATGTATTCAGTTCGAGAGCCATCAGCATCAGTTCTCGGCAAGCTCACAAGAACTCCATTATGGTATCATCTCCACGTTTGGGATGGAAATGTCTCCAGGATTTAGAGTTCCTACGGGAAAATCCCTAGATGCAAAGAAATCAAAGTACCTCATTGCAATTGGGAGAAATAAGGTACCTCTTCATACAGTAACACCACAGCAAGATTTTGGCATCCATTCTAGTGAATGCTTTTATTATCAACCCTCAGATAAGGAGTTTGGAGTATGTTGTACATCTGTCATTTGATAGCTACCTAAAAATAGTCATGACAAACTCACTGGCATATAGGACTTTGCCTTTACCAGGTCTTCAAACTGAAATTATTTTATTTCCAGTGAAATCAAGTAGTTTTACTTTCTCTGGGATTGTTGCATGCAAAAAGGGTGGTTTTGACCTCACTCTAAGGTTCTTAGTTCCTCTGTGTGGGCTTTGTCTGAGCCAGAAATGCAATAAGGGAAGGCAGAAGCTGGCAGGGGCACCTCACAGAGGAGCCACTGTTTAAAAATAGGGAGCTGGTGAAAGTAATCACAGAGTAGCAACTGTAAAAGGACAGGCTGGCCTAGGTGTGTGGCACAAGAAGGCTGCCAGGCATCACATAGCTGTTCTGATAAGACAGATGCCAATGCTGCTGCCTAAGAGCATGTCCATACCAACCTCACTGAAGTAATACATCTCCTTGTTTGCAACTGAAATCGCTGCTTGGATACACTTAAATGGGAGGAGATGTGTGAGTAGAAGCCAGTCAAGCTCCAATCCTAAAAGCTTTCCTACATTAGCAGGCTGGTGGAAGAGCTTTGAACAGCAGCAAGACTTCTCCCTGATTGATCAGTCCATGCGGCCTGTGTGTCCAGCACAGGCACAGGAGGCAGGACATATTTTCTCAAATCTATCAGTAGCTCTGTCTAGGCTGTCCCTAGACAACAGATTATTTTTCTGCCCTGGCCTGACTAGTGCCAGGACATGAGAGGTTGTGGCTGTTGTGACACTGTGTTCCCCAGGGCTACACTTACCAGTGTAAGTGTACAAATGGCACAGCACATGCAATTACGTCTCTGTTCCACAAACCGCATAAGCAACGGGTATACAACAGTGATGTAAATCTTCTCTCCTCCCTCCTTATCCCTCCAAGGTATTGAGATTGTGCAAATGCCTCCTGTTGCTGCTCTGGAGTCTCTAGGTGCTCAGCTGTCTGTACCCAAGCAGTGGTGGTTTTAACTTACCCGTCGCTCCTTATCACCGTACTCAATGCCCAAGGTATCCATGGCACGGACAATAGCTGCCAGTGACTGTATAGTGTTGCTGTAGACCACTGGCTTGTACTGCTTCACGTCTTCTCCAGAGAAGCCATCCTCATGGATGATCCTGAAGAAAATTCAAAGGACAAAAAACTTTTGAGAATGTAATTTCAGTGGAGAGACATTTAAAAGACAGCTGTGCTCTTCTGAAGAGCACATCTGCTGGCTTGATTTGCTTAATTTAGTCAGCATTTCTTTTTAAACCTTTCTGGTTGTTCACCAGTAGTGTGTCTGAGCCCAGTGCTGGAATTAGCATCCCTTTTGCTATCTATCAAGAAGGTTTTGTGCACAGCTGGTGCATATGGTACCTCCTTCCCAAATGAACTGCAAATGCTGGAGCCTAGAGCACCCTGTGTTTGCACGCTCAGCAGTCACAGCAGGGAGGTTTTCAGGTCCCACATTACCTTCCCAGTCAACGTCTATGGAAATATGTTCAATGCAGACAAATGACCATCAGATCAGATCTTAACGACTGAAACACTGAGAGAAACTCCCTAGTTCTTGTCTAGTCCTTTTAATAGGAGTAGCTTCTGGGGTACCTTACAAAAGGAACCAGAGTCGAAATACCCCACATGGGGACTCAAGCATGTAGTGGCCAAGTGTCTTAGTTATGAAGCACTTAAAGTACTTACCCTCCACACTTCCTCCCTCCTCCTTCCCTCTCCTTTAGAAGAATAAGTGCTGAGATTTTTTTTGCCTCAAGGCATGTTATGTTATCCCTTCCCAAAGCAAGATGGGAATGTGACACACAGTCCTATCGGCACTGCACGCTGGAAGCTCTGCGCATTGATCTCTATTAAACTCTGCAAAGGAACTATTTGATGGTGCAAGTTTTGCTGTGCCTTGCTCAGGTCAGAAGACTGACCCCTGTAATTTATTCTTCTCTAAGTAACTCCAGAACAAAGCTGGAATATGTCTACAAACCAGCTAGGATTTGCAGAGCTAATTGTGTTTGGCAGTAATTCTTCCCAGTGAAGACATAAGTTATGATCCTGTCTTAAATGTCGAAAGAGAGGGTGATCTGCTTAGCTAAAATGAAACCCTTGTTTGCTCATCCTCAGATGTCACTGGACAACAGAGGGTCCTTCAGTAACAGATCCGGTCTCTGATAAAACCTAGCACCCCTTCTGTAACAGGATTTTTGATTGCTTTTTTTCTAAATCAGATACACACCATCAAAGGTCCTGACAAGCACTGGCATCCCCTGGGAGGGAGGGAACACTAGCTCACACCATGAGCTTGCAATAGATACAGTGCTGGGATGGAGAATGGGGCTGGATGCCAGCCCAGTGTTATTAACAGATGACTACACGAAGAACAAGGCTGGTAGAAACATGCTGACCAAGACAGAGATCTCCTTCCCTGATGTGAAGCTCGCAGAAAGGTTTTCTAACACAAGTGACTGACTCTCTGCTGTCCCCACCACAACCTTTGCTTACTCAACACTGAGTCCTGGAAAAATATGACTACAAGCAAAGACAGCCTCAGACAGACAATAATTGAAATCATGTGGTGATGAAATTTTTAAGCTACTGATCTGAGAAACTGGGCAGAGCCCCCTGCTTGGGTACCCTCCAGCAAAGGCAAATGGTGCCGGTGTGCTGGAAACAGCACAGGGGGCTGCTGGTTCTCCTCACCTAAGCTGAGTAGAACTGGGGTGGATGAAAACTTTTCCGACTTAGTAAATCCAAACTTGCCAATTTGCCCAAAAAATTTCTATAGCTTGTTTTGATTTTGATGGAGCTATGGGCAACAGCAGATTTTGTACTCTGTAGATTTTATTTTTTGTGAATCTGGTGATTGTGGGGAGGTTTGGAACAGTAGCATTTGAGTGATGGTGAAGGGGGTGGGGCAGCAGAGCCATGTATCAGCATTGGATCTCATGGATCCTTTACTGTTACTCAGACAAGTTGCTGAACTTCTGGGAAATGTGTTCTTTGCCAAAAGGTGCAGTCAAACTCAAAGAGTTATGGGTGGCACAAGGCACAAGGATCTGCATCAGTTCTGTCTGAATTCAGGAGGGACTGTACAGCATCAGTTCCTCCCAGCTCTGAGCATGACAGCAAGAAGCACAGCAGAGCAGGAGTCCCATGGGAGGCAGGCAGGCAGTTCGTGAAAGCATCACCAGGAATAATTCATTCTTTCTGGATGGCTGGCTAGTGGCTGGATTTTAGGGCAAGCAAGAATAAATGCTGGGTTTTGAGCAACTAAGAGAAGGAAACATAAGAGGAGGAAAAGAAAAGGGTGAGGACAGGCACAAGGGGCAGTGTAATGGCCTCAAAAGAATGCTGCTGAAATTCGTTTTGTCCAGCTGATGGCCAGGCTGGAGGAGATGGGAGTGATGTCTACAGCTTGGGCTGGATTTGTTTCTGGCTTTCACTGACAGACATCAACTCAGGAATTTAGAAGGCAAAAAAAGGGCTGAACAACTGTGTGGGGAAAGAGGTGAGCTTTGGTTTCTGGTCTTCCTCAGAGTTTAAACTATTTTCAGCTTTGTGCCATGAAGTTGGTGCCTGATATTTTCACCTCTAAATACTCCAAGCCAGTAAGTTCCCTATCAAGTAACAGGGCTCCTTGTGCTGAAGAGGCAGAATTAAGGGATGGAGAGTGGCTCTGGGATCCCTCAGTGAACACACTGCAGCTGGGCAACAGCAATACTGCTGTCGTTCAAACACAGAAGTAAAACCAGCACTTTTAAAGGGGCAGAAAGCGTGGAGAAAAAATGCTCTAATTGTTCCTGTGTGAAATCTCTCTGGGAAGGCAGCCATGGTGACTGAAAGCAGCACTGTGGATGCCAGTATTGAAGTTTTTTCTGTAGGAAGTACCTACAGATTAATCAATCACGCAGTTAGCACATTACCTAATATTTGTGTGAGCAAATCCCCCCCTGACTCCTGTCCCAAAGCCTGCCAGGGCACTGTGAAGTCGTTTATGTCCTATATGCTTTTCACAAATGCTTCTCTATCTGCTTGCCTTGGCAATCTGATGGCTCCAATCCTGTAGCAGCTTTTTCCATAGTCCTTTGGAAATGTTCATGCTGCCACTCGCCTGTAGTGGATACTACTTTCTTCTTGCCCGCTATTGTGCTTTACTGTTTAGAGGACATTTAAAGCTCCAACACTGCTCCTGGGAGGTACACTGCTATGGGACACGGCTTGAGCCAGCTCCTGGTGCCACAGGACACGAGAAGCAGAGGGGTTTGTGTGCTACAGTGAGCTGTGACCATTAAAAACATACAGGTGTGGGAACTAACAGAAATAAGCAGCATGTCAAGACTGAGAAGTCTTTAAAGGTTTAGGCAGGGTGGGCTACTCCTTAAGCAACCTGCAAATTATGGGAGCAGAGGGTTTTCAGCACCAGAAATGTGAATCCTCTGCTTTCTCAATGTGATATATTTTTCCCAGTGTCCAAATTACAAAGGAAACTGCTGCAGGCAGGTTCCTCTTTGCAACACTAGAACTGGTTCTCTCCAGGGCAAAGGAAGAAAAGGGATTTAAGAGGATCCCCAGGGGCTGTGGAGGGGGGAGATAGTGCTGTAATTTAGAAACGTGATTCTGAGCAATTACAAAGCCATTTCATTCACTAAGTGACTAATAAAACATTGTGCTCTGAATGGAATGGTGAGAGACAACTGAAGCAACCTGACTGCCTAAGGTACCCATTAATGCTTGCTTCCCATCCCTCAGCTGCTAACAGCAAAACCCATATGTTGGCATGTTGTGTTGTACTCATTTCAGAACGGCAGCAACAGGCAGGTATTTGCTGGAGAAAATGGCTCCACCACAGATCAGATCTTCTGCCATCCCCCAGCAAGTCATTAATCCTGAAGAAGTGTCCAGTGCCTCAGCAATTATTGCTTAATTACAAAATAAATGAAATACTTGGAAACAGGGGGTGCATTCTGCATAGTAGCTTGCTTTGGCTTCCATTCAACAAAGCACTTACGTGCCTTCAGCCTTTCACTACACAACGAATGCATTAAGAAGGCAAAGCCAGAGATGATTTTGCTGCCTGTCCCTGCTGACACGCACGGCCCCAGCGGCTGTGGAACAGCGGCTCTGACCAAAGCCCATGACAGGCCCAGTGCAGTAGGGCTGGATCTCAGCTGGGGGCTGATCCCACCAAGGAGGCAGTTCACCCAAGTCACTCCTGAGGGAAACACATGTCCGTCACCCTGAAAACTTCCTGGAGCAGAGGCTACAGTCATCGTCATTCCCATACACCAGTTCCAGCCAAGCTATTTCAGCCCTTCCAACCTGATCCAGGTTTAGTAAGCACACGGACACTTCCCTACACCTTCTCCAAGTGGGTCCTCCTCCTCCTCCTCTTTGAGGCACAGTGCCCAAGACTACATCCAGTCCTCACCTCTCCGGTCTGCCAAGATCATTTGAAGCTGTAAAGTTTATCCTCTGATGTGCTGAAGCACCTCTCCCAGCTCCGTATCACTGCCAGGGGTAATGATGTATTTCCATCCATGTTTCACTGATGAAAATTTAGAAGGAAACTGATACAGACCCCAGTGGAATCCTGGCTGACAGAGTCCTCTGCTCTGACCATATGCCACTGATAACTGTATACTTTGAGAATGAGTTGTGCCATTCATCCATTTTTGTGTAAGACCTGTAGTAGGTATATCTGCAATATTTTTCCAGGTAATTTTATAAAAATCCAGTGGGACTCTGACAAACCCTTTCCAAAATCTAGATATGGCACCAACTATTCCTCTCCTACTGAGGAATCAAATGAGACTAGTTTAATGAGCCTCATTTTTGTATAATCCATGCTGGATGTCACTCATCTCCCTTTTTATCTTCTAGGTGGTTGCAAATTATATGATTGATGGTTCAATTCTCTTGAAAGCTTTTAGAAGTTGACTGGTCTATAAATCTTACTCCTCTTTTCTCCCTCTATATTTAGAGATAGGCACCATGTTTACATTTTTTCCCTGCCTTCTGGTGCCTCACCTGCCCTCCAAGAGCTCTCAAGGAGAAGTGTTTGTATTTCTGAGATGGCGCCTATAAGTATGTACGAAGAATTTCCTTAAACATGGCTGACCTGAAGGCATTTAATCTTACTAAACTTGTCCTTTCTGTGCCAGAAGGAGGGAATGGCATGCTCAGTAGTGGAGACTTGCGGACATTCCTGCGCCCCCTCTTGCTTCCAGTGCTCAGCATCCTCCATCCCTTTCACAGCTTCACATGCAGATTCTCGTGCCCCAATTGGCACACGCCTGTCTCATCTCCTGCCCTTTGTCATCACTCCAAAACCTCAAGCCAATGCCTCTGAAACATTTCCTGCAAAATTCAGGGAACTTTGTGTGGCTTCAAACTGTCTCCATCACTGTGAAAGACATACTTATAAACTTCCAATTGCCTACTAGAGAAAATAAAACCCATACGGTTTCTGTTTTACCTAAGATGATTTACTTTCAATCAGCAAGATGTTTCCAGCTGAATGAAGTTTTCCCATATCAATGCACATCCCTACAATTACAGTGATTTGCTTGAATAAAACCAGGCAAGAAATCACCAGGATATTATTACACTCAAAGTGTATTGCAAGCAAATACCTTACAAATGAATGGTCCAGTTCCTATAAAAGCAGACCTGCTCCTCACCTTCACCTGGACAAATTAAGGAATTTAAAGGTCAATTCACAGCTTTCCTACAGAGCCCTGTGCCTTTGATGATGAGTTTCAGCTCTCGGGGCTCTGGGACACTGAGCTGGTTTGGGCTGGCAGTGGCACCACCCTGTGTGGCACCCACAGCTCCCCTCCAGCCTGGGTGGCTCCGAGCTCCCCAGCAGCATCTCTTTCCACCTCAGGGAAGCTCAGGTCTCAGGGGTGTTCCAAGTCCATATGACACTGTGGGCAGGGAAAACCTCCCAGACAATGCAAAGTGTATGAGATGATGCTGGTGGGTGTAAAGTGCTGCTTAAAAGGGAGGAGATGACTTGGGCCATGGCAGAAGGGAGGTGGCCTTACAGGGACAACTGAGCATTCACCCACAGACACATTTTTGTTCAGGCTGTTGAGAGTCCCATTAGTACATTCACATTTATGGTATAGACTGACCCAAGGTGGATTTTAGATGGAGAAACTTGGAACAAACACACATCACAAAATCTATTTTTGCTCAGCAAACTTTTCTGATTTTTATCCTCTCCCTTCTTCCCTTATTTTGCTTTCAAAAATAATCTTTCCTGTCTTCTACCGAGAATCAGGCAGTTTATTCTGGTGGGGCTGGGCAGAGCTTGAGTCAAAAGAAAAAATCCAATTCTGAAGAAAACTCTGCAATCTTTGTTTGTAAATGGGGAGAAACAGCACAAAAATATGACTTTAATATGTAGAGAGGAGGATGATCAAATTCTGATGGAAAATCTCTGCTAATCAGCTACTTTAAATTTATTTTTATCTTGATATGAGGTTAAAAACTTTGTTTACAGGGGAGTTATGAAGCTAAATTCCAATGATTCTCTTCTCACTCATTTAATAGCCTGAAATGCGATTAAAAACTCCTGGATTATGTTAAACTAAATCAACACAGATGCCCATGACCTTGTGTTCAAAGACTGCAAAGGCACAGTTCAGACCTCCATGACAGGGTGCAAGTCTCTCTAAACTCTCATTCTTCTTCCCCCCAGCTGCTCTAAACTGCCATGTTGTACATCCTATTCCCACAAGAAATTCTCCGAGATGAAAATTAAGATGACTGTTTGCCTACATGGCCTTTTTTAAAAAAGAAAAACAACTTCCTTAGTCAGGGTCATTTAAAAACTGCAAATGGAGCTCATTTTAAAAAGTATAATTTTTTCCAACCTGGACTTTTAACACTGGTCCAAGAAATACTGATGGAGCCCCGTGATAGACACCCAGCTGGGGAAAATCTCCTTTCTGGAGGAAATACCTTTGGGTCACTCAAAACTGAATTCTTACCACCAAAGTATTTCTTGCATGCAAAGATATTATTCTAACTAACCAGATGGTTCACGTTAAAAAATAAGCAAATCCATCAGGCGATTGAAATGCTGCCAAAATCTACAGCCCTGGAAATGGCCGAGCTCACTCAAATCAGTTGCAGAAGTTTCACAGACCTGTACAAGGCAGAAGCATTCTTGCTCCTCTAAGGCAGTTCAGTTTGTGCCTAATGCCTGTAAGTCCCTCTGATGCCTTCATGGCGTCTCTTTAAAGCCAGCCATGTGCTTCTGCACCTTAACTGTTGGCCAAAAAACTTGAAGATGATGTTATAAGAAATACTCTTGTGTCTGCTCAAAATCAGCATTGCTACCATCTTACTTTTGTCTGTAGACAAGCGGCTATTGAGCTCACAATGATTAGCTTCCAGACATACAGGGGTCAGATACTGCATCTTCCCAAAACCTTTGATTTCAGATTGTTTTCAGGTGTATAAAATATTTGCAGAATATTCTTCATTTCCAGTTTAATATAGCCCTAACCCAGAAACGTGTATAGCACTCCCAACATGGTGCTGTGTCCCTGCAGCCCTGTGGCTGTTTGGAATAAGCTCTTAGTCTTCTTTTAATTATTATTATTATTATTTTTTAATTGAATTCTACATCAATGCCTAATTTTGGTTTTGGGCTGTCTTGAGGGGTGATCCCTGCTTCAGCTGAATGCTGTAGCTGAGGTGAGATGATTTCCTGGTCTACATGCTGAGGTTCCTGCTATGTGTCCTTCATTGGACTGGGGTGTTGGGTTGGCTTTTGCACCCCACATTTGGGACGCACCAATGACTTTCTCATCTATGCAGAATGAGGACTGTTTCAGCACTTATATTTTCAGCAGGAAGCAGTGGAGTGAAATACTTTAAGTGTGTATATAAAACAATTTCAAGAGCGTAAACAGACTACTGATCCTGAAAATAATTAATTAGCGTTGATGAATGAAAGACACCAGTTCTGATACTTCAAAAGAAGGCAAGGATGAGCAGGCAGAGCAAAGCCAGCTACTGTGAGAGTACTCCACCCAACACAATAGGGACATAGTCATCCTTTGAAATTTGACACTACAAAGTCAGGAAAATCATAGAATTGTTTAGGTTGGAAAATACCTCAAAGATCATCACATCCAACCCTTACCCGAGCACTGCCAAGTCCACCAATAAAACAGGTCCCTAAGTGTCACATCTACATCTACACATCTTTTAAATGCATCCAGGAATGGTGACTGCCACTTCCCTGGGTAGCCTGCTCCAGTGCTTGACAACCCCTTCAGTTCCTCTGACTATCCAAACGAAACCTCTTCTCATTCAACTTGAGGCCATTTCCTCTTGTCCCATGGCTTACCTGTGACAATATCCATTACCCACACCAAGCCTAATTGTGCACAATCAACCATATCACCTGAGGCACCCTAATGAGTTTTTTCCTGCAGAGATTGCTGGGCACTGGTACCCAGAGGAGTTCTGGTACCCAGACACACTATCCTGCTCCCAGGTGTTAATGACTGTAAATGAGCTCCTCCTTTCTCAGGAGCTGCTGGTTCTGGTGAGGGTCGGGCTGTGGGCTGGGGAAGGTACACTGATGTACACAGGCTCAGGATCTGACTCCCACTATGGAACTGCAGGAATTCAGTTCCTGGCTCAGTCCCCAGTCCAAACCTCAGACCCTTCCCCTACAGCACAGATAGGGGATGGCACTATAGGGGTGTAGTCAGGGGAAGAAAAACCCATCACACACGCTAATACAGAAGTCACACATAGACTCTCTTTTTCCTGCCCCAAATCAGTTTCCTCTGCTCCTGAGAGGCAGATCTGTCCAGACAGGAAGCAGAGGGTGGAAGCAGGGGCACAGGGAGAGGCTGCCCCGATCCCCACATCCTGCACAAAGCTGAGTGCGGCACACACTTGGGTTTTATGCAATGTCAGGCCACTGGCATAGTTTGGTTGTACTAAAATTTGCAGCTGGTTAACTTTGATTATGTGTTGTCTCCTGGGGCCTTTAATATTAAGATCAAATATTGAATACCCTATATGCGCCTAATTAGTTTTAATATGCATCCTGCTCAGCTCAGTAAGAACAGCAAAGAAACACAGTCAAAAACAATTAGATCAGGACGTTTTCTCGATTAAAATAAGACAGCTGGACTACACAGATTCCTGCAGAAGCATTTGCATTAGATGAGATTGCATTTTTCTGGGGAAAAAGCCTTGGAGCCAAAAGGGTTTCAAACAGCACCAGTGGAGGCTGACAGCTGCATTCTTTGTTGTGCATTCCCAAATAATAATTCAGCGAAGGAAAAAGTGTTCCTGCTCTGAGTGACTTATCGCCTCACCCCATTCAATGTGCTACACAGTCAATCTACTTTGTCCACGCTCTGCCTGAGACCAATGAGATCCCTCAGGGAAAAAAAATCCACCGGGCTGGTGATGACCCACATGAGAGAATTCTCATTAATTCCTTGGTAATGTTACATAAGGTCATTTTGTTGAATTAAAATTATTGGGATTAATCCTCTTAAATGTTCTCTTGGATGCAAGGGGGATCCAACTGCAGCTGGATCATCCCACAGCTGGTTCTAGAAAGCCAAAATAGTGCTTTAAAGCCCCATAATGGTTTTGTTAAATTCATCCCCTGAACAAGGACACAAAGCAGCTTTTTATGGCTTTTTTAGATCACTTACAACTTTTGTAAGCTGTCATTAACTATCATCAAAGCCTGAAAAACGAGGCAAATGGGTTCAATGTCAGTTTTACTGCCCAAACCTAAATAATATTTTTGGTTTCCCATCTGCCTCATCTGAAGTGTTTTGATAGCTGCAAGGTGACTTTGCCTTTCAAAACCTTTTCAGATGTTGCTCTCCATAACCAAATATTCTGTGGAAAACAGAGGAAACAAGAGGCATGGACAGTCTCTTCATTGCCTCATGCACTTCATCCTCACAATACAGTATCCCCGCCAAAACCCACAATAAGAAGACCAACCCTGTGTATTTTACCCAGACATTTAGATTGAGTGTATGACTCTCTCAGTGTACCAAAGCAAGGCTTTCGTAGAATGTACCTGGTTCCTTGCCCTAATGCAACAAACCTGGCCTCCAAAGCCCCTCATTCTACTGAAATACACTGGGATTCAGAGTTCGTCTTCTGTGTCTCAAGCTGATCTTTGCATGGTTAACATATTTTTCTGTGTGTCCTAGCTGTATTAGTGCTCATTAGGAATTGTGTGCTGTCATGCAAACACTCAGCTAAAATAAAAAGATGCTTTAAAGCAGCTTTGCTTTTTTGGGATATCAAATCTAGCAGCAACTGTCTTTCTAAAGCAATAATTGATGTGTTTGATTAGGTCTGGTGGCAGATGGGGGTTTTTCAGTACTTTTGATGTTTCAACACGTTAAGCTGAGAAAGAATCAATTCTGGAAAGAGTGATTATGCCATTCCTCGTATCCTGTCCATCTTCTCTGGCACGATTACAGCTCAGGGGCTCCATCTCTGAGCTGTGTGCTTGCCACAAGCCCCTGTGTGTGCTGCCAAGCTGACACTAGCCTCCACTAATCTCAGCTCAGAGATTTTTGAGTCATGGTGTTCCTAGTTCTGCAATGTGCTGCCTTTCCGTTACAGGATGTCATCAAACACCACACCACACCCCACAGATTGGAGGCCAAGGGAGAATATTTGGCTGTTGGGAAAAATCCCTGAAGACTGCAATGGATCCCCCATCAATGGAAAATTTTGCAGTCAAGATGGGGATGTCTGGTATAGATGAGATAAAAGTCCTGGGGGAAGGAACAGCCGTTTGGTCTCTGTCACTCCTGCTGGCAGCAGAAACCCAAACCTTGCCTGTCTAAACGTGCTATTGCTTGCAGTGGGGCCGCAAAGTTTCTGTGTTTACTGTAGCCCCATGGAAGTCTGCCTGCAGCTGAAGCGTGGCTCTGATAGAGCAGGGCAGCTCCCCAAACAGGGGGTTGAGAACTTGCTTTGGGCCCCTGTGCTCAGTAATGCCAGGTCATGGCTCTGAGCTCTCCCAGCCTGGCTGCTGCTCAGGTCTGCTCACTGAGGCTTTCCAAGCTGAAGACTTTGAGCTGAAACCTGGCAGATACGGTATTTTAGGCTTCTGCCCACACTGCTAATAAGATTTCACAGCAGGAAGGAGGTATGTTGCACTTGTGATTAATTACATGCATTTGGATATATTTGAATCATAACTTCTACACTTGTACTCAGAGAACAGGTTATCTGAAGGGAAGACAAATGCACAGCTTTTACAGCTTTTCCCTGACACCTGCCACAAGGATTCAAACAACCCTTCAGTGATTCTCAGATGCAGCTGATGTTTAGAAAATACCGGTGGGGGGACAAGACCTTGGCTGGTCTAAATCAGCACATGCACCCAGAAATACCTTACCTGTAGCAATGGGGGAAGGCCCTGCCTCAGCTCTGAGTCCCCCACCTAAAACTGCTGCGAGAAAGATGAAGGAACAGTTTTTTTCAGTGCTTCTCCAAGATTTTCAGACAACCTATTCCAACACATTACTGCTTGAAAGAGGATTTGAAGACCTTGGGCATCCTCAGTGTCTCATGGCATTTCCTGGCACAGGGGACACCTGCTCTGGGGTCCCTCTGTGTGTCTCTCTATCTCCTCTCTGAGCTGAGACAGCCAGTCAGAGCCTTCGTGTGAGTCTGCTAGGGCGCTGGGTGGAACTGGGAGGTGGGGTGCTGCCAGTAGAGGAAGAATTCAAACATATGAAGACAGTGTATGCACCCATTGCCAAAAGACCACAAATAATTATTTGTCCTTGCTCTGCAGAGTGAGCTGGCACTTTGTAACCAGATCCAAGTACAGTCCTGTGACCTCCTGGTGGCACTGGGAGAGGACAGAACTCTAACCAAGAGAATTCCTGTAAAATCAGCAGACCAAGGGCTGGCCACTGCCACAAAGCAGACAAGCTCCCCTGCATCCCTGGGTGACTCGGTCACCCTGACGGGATCTGTGGAGTGCCCTTGTGCTCCAGGCACACCTTTCACACCTTTGCTGGGTAAGGCTTGGGTCTCTGCACTTCCCTAGAGCTTCCTGTCAGCATTTGGCACAGCAGCTCCTGCCAGCAGAGTAAGGAGTGATCAAGAATCAAGTATCTGGGGTACCCTGGCCAGACACTCTTCCATCTGAAAGCCTGGCTTAGAGCCAGGCCAGCACTTAAGTTCTCCTTCCCAGGCCCATTCTTTGTTAATGGGAGCCCCAGGAGCACTGCACTACCAAGAACCAAGGCAGAGACTGCTGGGAAGAGATCCTCTGGGGACAGCCATCGGAGAGCACGTCTGGCACCTCTTCCCCATCCCCTCGTGTGGCTGCATTGCCTGGTGCCCACCAGACCCCACAGAGGCAGCAGATGCCATTGTGCAAGCAGCTGCCCCTGTATGTACAGACTCATTCTGCTTCAGCCACCATGGCTTTCCAGGAGACACAGTAACTGAGAGCAGAGCGACATTTAAATGGATGTGTAAATGTGTTTGCCCATTACACTGGGAAGCGACCGCTGCTGTGAACACCTCAGAACATAAGTATATTCCTCCTACTGCTTTCATCAGTCTTTGTCATCCCCCATGTCCTCATCCTCAATTGAAAAATTCCTTATTAATTTAATTTGCAAATTTGCCTATAAGTCTCTCCCAAGAGTACCTGAGAAGATGCAAGACAGTTCAAAGTGTCTGTTTGAACTGCCTTATAAAGCATCCAGCTAGATAAGGTAAATCTACATCGTAATAAATTTACTCCACATCTGATCATCAGAGTTTAAGCTTATCTCTAGTACTATTTTACTGTCCCCAGTGTAAAAGATTACTGCCTTCTGGAGAGGTTTGATTAGATTCAGAAAGGCTGGGGTTTAATGAGCATAGACTTCTTTGACTCTCTCCTCCCACCCACATAGTGGGTGCACTGCTGGTATTTGGATGATGAGCTGTTTTGATGGTGTAGACTTCTGTTTTTCCAAAATGCATCGAGGAAAGCTTGGACAAGTCATTTGTTTCTCAGAGTTTTCTAGTTTCCCAAACAGCACAGACCTTCCCTTTCCTCTCTGGCTGGGCTTCCCTCCTGTCACCCACAGTTCCATGAAGAGGAGCTGCTCCCAGCTTTACTAGTGGTCTGGGGAGGTCAGCTGGGAGCACCTCTGCCCTTTGGGGGATGTGGGCGGGAAAAAAAGAAAACAAATAAAATGGTGATCTAATCTTAGGAAACATAGGTAAAGGAGTGCTGATTTAGTATCTGTTAGCTCTACCAGCGTCCCCTTTAAACAGGGTGATCGTGGCTTACTAATATCCATAATATAACAGATTTACAACCTACAGAATATGGGGAAATGTATGATAAAAAGCAGCACCTAATCTATGAGCAGAGGCAATTGTGCTGAGTAACCTTTGGCAAACAAGCGGCTCATTAACCAATCAATTGACAATGTTAAATGGAGTAACTCACGCTGAATACTGCTGCTGCCCTGGCAGGGCTGGGGAAGGCAGGCGGGGTGGACGAGCCCATCCCCGCTTTGGGAAGGATTGTCACAGGTGTCTCTGCTTGAGAACTGGAGACCTGGAAATCACATTTATTCCAACCAATGCCCAAACAAGAGCCTGAGACAGGGTCAAAGGTCCCCATAGAAAACCTTCTGCAAGCATCTCCAGAACTAGGCACGGACAGGACGTAGCTGCTCTGTTCCCTTGGTGTCCTGGACTTCTGCAAGGTGGCACATACTGAAACCACTCCAACATACCCTACCGGGACCAAACCACAGCACAAGGGAAGTTCCCAAGATGCAGGCTGAGATGTCCTGAGGGGCTCCCATCCCACACCTCACACCCTGGAGCCTGAGCCACACAGGAATTCAGCATGGAGGTGCCATTCTTTTTGAGGGATGGAGAACAGACTTATCTGTACACACATCTGCAGGCCAGCCTGTAGAACCCTTGGCCTCTCTTGTGGGCAGGACAAGTGACCCACTTGGTCTCTGCAGCAGCTCATGTGACACCACTACAGCCCAACCACTTTGTTGGCCTGGGGGTGTTGTGGCCACACCAGCTCCTGCCAGAAATGTGTGACAGAAGGCAGCTCATGTACAGCTGAAAGTGGTCAGGAATTGGCCTCTGAAAGGAGAACCTGGGCACTGGAGTTCCAGTCTGCCATCACCAACCCCAGGAACCAGACTGGCTTTGAGGCTGCTTTATCTGAAAGTGAAACTTCTATTGTTGTTTTTCATTGATACCTCTCAGAATATCCCAAATTCCTCAGAATATCAGGGCATGATGCAAGATTGTTCCCTCCTCTTCATTCCTATATCCTTTCTTTAGAGGATCCTAGATGTTTTCACCTCTTCTCTAGGAATAATAATCCATAGCATAACACATGTCATCCCTTAGAAATAATTCCTGCTGTCCATTCAAAATTTATCTATTGACAAACTCAAAAACAGCTTCCACAATGTCATTCACACAGTTATTTTTAGTACCAGTGTTGCCAGCAGAAATAACAGGCCCGATGTGTTTCCTCCCCCCGGCTTAGAACGAGGCTTCTGAAATTATAGATGGGAGCACTAATTGAGTACCAAGAATGTTACAAACGATTTGCACTGCTGTGGAATCTGGTAGCAAACCAGCGTGCTTCCAACCCCACTCATGCATGCGATTATGCCACTGTCCACTCAAAGGGTGTATATCCACTGGCAGGAGTATTTGTGACCACAGTTTACATTTGTTGCTAGAAACCATCCCTGGCAAGAAAGCAGTTCACATTTTTTACCCCAAAATAACATTCATCTTAAAGAACTTCCCCTCCCCTTGTTTTTTATTTGTGGTTTTGCAGATATAGTAAGACTGAAAGGAGTCCTTCGATTCTTTTGGTTTCTGTGGTGGGGCGATGGGACTCATGCCCATGGTTCCAGGACTCCCCGGACCACCTCCCAGTCCCACACTGGACTAGCCCAGGAAGGCTTCTTTGCCAAAGTCTTGCAAGCAACTGTGCACAGCTAAGGCTAAACTGTAACACAGCTACTGAGCAACAAAAGGAAAGAAAAGCCTTCTGTTCTCCAGTCATTTAAACAAATAAGATAAACAGCATTTCCCAGCCCAGGAAGATTATGTGTGGCTTTTGTCTCTCCTGTTTTGGTTTCCTGTGCTAAGCACTCACTCACCCATTCATAGTCAGTAATGCCCAAGGCTCAGAGTAGCACTCCCTTGTGTTGATTTCTATGTGTACTTTAGGGTTTCTTTACATACTCAAATCCTCATTATCACTCTAAACCACGGTAAATTACAGGAATAGTGGGCTGATAAAAGTCCTCCTAATTCAAAGCAATAGTGAGCCTATTACTACTGAAAGCACTGGTCCCTGGCTGCAGGAGCACACAAGAATCGAGTGGGAGAAATAAGAGGAACCTGGCTGGTTGAACAGCCGGGATGGAAAGATGTACCAACAGCACAGGAGCGACACAGATCCATTGGTGCGGGAGCAGAAGGCAGGCAGCCCACCCCACCAGGGCTGGGGGAGCAGAACCAATTCAGAGGACTATTTCCTCCTCCAAACCAACAAGATTTCCTGATCACTCATTCAGATCTCTCTTGTCCCCTCCCTGGTATCTTCCTAACTCAACATAAGTATTTCTGGCTTATTTTTCTTTAAATTGCCCCTCATTTCCTTATTTTACTCACTCTCTTTTTCCTGAAGCATGAATATTAATGTCAATCTCGGCTCATTTAGTGTCGCCTCTTGCTACACGACTCCCCTTCAGGAACCACCTTTGGCAATTTGGACCTTTCCTTTTATCAGTTTGTCCACCCAGGAACTCACATAAAACCTTGCAAACCTGCGGCAGCAGAAGGAATCCTGTCACATGGAAAGCCAGCGTGTCCGAGTTCAATTGAATCCGGTTGGCAGTGCAGCTGTGGCGCGGACCATGGGCTTGATCGCCCTGAGCTACCTGCCAGATGATGGAAAGACACAATGTAGCTAACGCTGAGTCCTTACTACGCAAATTTCCTGGACCCTGTGCAATTAGTCATCAGCAAAGGGGCTGTTAAGAGCTGAGTAGAAACTCTGCTGAAATCTGTAAGTGTCTCTAGTTTCTTACCGAAGAGTTGGATCAGGCCCTGGGAATGCATTTGTTTGTTTTTCCCTTGTCATCAGCCTGCGTTTGGCTGAAAGCTATAATCCATTCAGGGAGGACCTGTTTATCTGTGAGAATAGCAGCATTGCTGTGAAGAGGTAAGAGTGGGAGTGTGCTTCAGGCAAAAAAATGCAGATTATAGCCCCGCTAGTAATGAATTCAGCACAGAAAGAAAGAAATGCAGGCTGTTCTAATTTTCTGAATAGATGTAATTCCATTTTGTTCCCTGTGAGTCCCTTCTCTGACAATTGTCTGAGTGGAGGGAGGAAAAAAGGGTTCCAAGCAAAACACTTGTCTATGAAGGATGTTATTAAAATGTCCTACTTGAACACAGGCTCTCTGCAGACCAGGGCTGCAGAATACAAACGTTCTCTCTCCCTTAGACAAGCTTTGTCTAAATGCAGAATGTTTGTCAATTATTTTCCAAAAGCACAATTGCTATCATCAGAATTAGAGCTGGCTTGACTTGTCCTGCCTGATTTAGCACCCACTTGAACAGGGTGGGTTCAGAAGTTCAACATGAACTTGAGGGCTGTTGGATTTGCAGCAGGCTTTAAAAACTGCTCTAGAAAAGAACATGGTGAGGGAGCAGATGTGAGATATACAGAAAATAGGGATGAAAACTTGAGAGTGGTCAGAGAAATTAAAAAAACCTGTAGTGAGTGAAAATCCACTGAAGAAACTCTCTGGCAAAAGACTGACTGGGTGAACTTTCATCATTTGGCTTCTGAGGTCTCATGCTCCTTCATACCTGCATACAAACTTGGTTCCATAGATTTGCTCAGCCTAGCAGTTCTTTAGCCAAGAATTTGGCTGGAGGTCTGCAGCATGGATGTCAGTTAAGTTTTAGCACAGAACTTAGCCCTACCATCCTCCAATAAAACTTCGTTTTCTTTATTGGTCAGGGCAATGTGTCCTGTCCTCGGGCATGCACGACAAACAGAATGGGTGTCCTGTGAGACAGGAAAATGTGATTTTTGTGGCCATGTGTGGGGTTTGTTCACTGCAAAATTTAAGAGTGATGGGGCTTCCCAATGCACTCCCTGCAATGCAATCAATTACATCACATCATGAACCTATCTAACCTGCAAAGCCTGAAAGCATCTCACACTGTCCTCCAAGAGCTTTACTTCAACTTCTCCTTGATTTGTGGGAAGAAAGGTGTCTTAATTCTGCAGAGCTGGATTCCAACTAGACACAGTGACTACCATGGGCTAGGGCTGAAAAAGAAATAAATGAGAGAGAACCTGGTTGTCCCTCACCCCATCACTCTCTTGAAGAAATTTTTTCCCACTTTCCTCTTAAACTAGAGGAAGCTTTTGCATATGAATTCTGATCTGCCTTTTACTTTTACATTCCCATACCATACAGAGGTACCAGAGGCACCAAAGCTTTATGCCAAGATCAGAGGGAACTGGGGAAAAGTGCTAAGGACAATCACTTCTGCTCATTATGTGAGTAGCAGCACCATCCCCGGCGTGCTAGGGCCACATCCCTTGTGAAAAAGACACAGTCCCATCCCCTAAACTCTGACTATGTGACTGTGCTATTATTGGTACACTCAATGCTGAATGGCCAAAGGAAAACACTGCACTGGCTCTTGCTTTTTTCAGATACAGAAAGGACAGCAGGCACAAAGGCAAACATAGCCTCTCCTGTGCACATGTGACAGTCACCGCATAAGCGACTCGCCATCAAAATGCCTCATTCCTCCTGACAGGTCTTGTCCTAAAACAATATCTTAAAGTCTGCAGCTGGGCTGGATTTTCCCTATCCAGCTGAAACTGCCAAAAGAACAGCAAAAGCCCTGCTAGCAGAAAAGATGCCTCTTCGTTTGGAGAGAAAAGCCTTCCCAGCAGTCTGTCTACAAGCAGTAGATATGGTTTGCCATCCTCGTGAGTGGATGTGCAGCTGTGGCATCTTGAGGCAGAGTGTGTTTGGGGAAGGGGGTCTGCTCTGCTCCATGCCTGTGCAGAACTGTGGATAAAAGGGTATTTCACAGAGAGGGAATGGTACAGTCCCTGTAACCAGTGAGGGTGGGTTTCCTTTGCTATATTCATCTAGATTTGGGCTCTTGGCTCTGAAGTGTTGAGTCTATTTTCACACAGCACCTGCTTGGTACAGACTGTACCCATGTAAGAACTTGGCTTAACTGGGGTGAAGCAGAGTTGCAGCTCTAGGACAATGTAGTTTCTCCCTCTTAAATGAAGCGCCTTTATATTTGTTACTGAGTTTTACCTCATTGATTTTCCTGGGCTGTTTCAGCAGCAGTTTCTCCTGCTGTCCACAGATGCCCTTGCAGCTCCTCCCCAGTATTTCTGAGCTATATCTTCTTCTAAGTTGTACTCTTCTTATACTACCACAACAAAGATGAATGGGAACACTGAGTAGCACTTGGGAGCAAGACCAGATAATGTCAGGAAAAACAACCCTTCAGTCTGAAAGCAAATAAAAACAATGTGGGCACTTACAAGCCCACTGCACACTCCCTCTATGCTCAACACCAGTTTTACAAACTGCTGTTTATAGGCTGCTTGATAATTTTTTATGGCATCCCTCACTACCAAGTTCAGGTACAGCAACACTCAGTTTTGTAATCCCTCTTTGTTTTTCTAAACTAGTGCTCTTGCTTTCTCCCTCCATATTGAGAGCTTTACGGATAATCCATAAAAGAAAAAGATGTACCTTTCCATCTCTACCCCAATGATTGCTTCTGAGCTGTTTTGCCATAAACAAGTCATCCCTTACAAATGAATGAGAGCACGTCAAACACAGCAGCCTCTAATGCTGCCACTGCAAAAGTTTGGTTTGTACCCCTTATGAGAGAGCAGGGGAAAAAAATCCCAAACTAATCAGCAACAAACCAGCTTCTACCACCCGGGTGATCCATGGCTTCTTTCCAGCGTAAAAGAGTAGCAAGAACAAAACCCTTGCTGAGTGCCCTGCCTCAGATCGTGCCCTGCTCCAGCGAAGGATGTGTTGACACCAAGTGCTGTGCAAAGACAGACTAGAGCCAAGCTGAAATGCTCTCAGCTTGGCTGGGTGTCAGAGCACTGCTTGGAGCTCAGCTGATCCAAGGGCAGGTAGTGTGGGGTGCCTGGCTGGGGGAACAATGCTGAGCTTTCACAGCCAGGCTCGGACCACAGAGACCAAGCTGCTGCCCCTTCTCCCAGGGGTAAGTTCCCCTCCTTGCTCCCAATAATGCCCCACAAAGGCCTGTTTTTTGAAGGCTGTGGTGGCCTTGGCAAGCAACAGGGGACCTCAGGGACCTGTCTGAAAAAGGAAATGCACAGAGCATCAGGAAAGGAGCTCCAGCAAAAGGAATTAGCCCTGTTAACTAGCACACATTCCTTACAGCACGTCACAAGGAAATCCCAGCCAGCATTTCTAAGCTTTATCCATCTTGCAATGGTTTCCACCCTTGCTGTTGTTTACAAGCTTAACAAACTGAAGACTGTTTGAAAGAGATCACTCCTTAATCTGGCTTGTCCTAAAACCAATAGGAGAGGAGAAAGGCAAGGTCATGCATATCCAAGGCCAGCATAGAAACATCCTTATTTATCTTCCCTAAGCTGTTTTAAATGTTAACTCCTTCAAGATATACTGAAATAGTCAAGCTTTGAATTTGGTGTTGATGGCAGGTGGTGGAGAAACCCTGACACTTTGTTAGCAATTAGTTTTGGTTGGGTTCAAACTTCACCCTGTTTGGTTCCTTCGGGCAGGTCCAAGCCATGGGACCAAATATGCAGCGAAGTCCCAGATGAGCATCTCCTGCCTTCTACTTCCTACTCAGCTACAAGCTGTGGGTCAGCCTCAGAACCCCACTTCTGTGGCACTGCCAGGTGCCTGAAGCAAACAAGCTTCCAAGAGTCTAATTATGCATCCCCAACATGAAAAGCCATCCTCTAAATATCTGATTGGGGAACACAGAGTGAGACAGACAGCTGAGTGTAAAGTTATTTTTTTAGAAGCTGAGTTTAAGGTTGGCTAAAAATATGGCCTATCCCTTTCAAGGGTTATTTTGCTTACGGTGTTGACAAGAATAAAGCTATTAGTAACAGAGCATTCAGAGTATTTGGGGCTGGTGTTTGTCTGTCAGTCACTCATCCTCCGAAACACTCTTGTCAACATTTGGAAAGCAAGTGGGATGTATGCTCCAGCCCCCTCCCAGGAAGGCTGGGAGAGGATAACGAAGCTGTAAGTGCTGCAAAAACCTGGGGCTAAAGAAAACAGGATGGAGGAAAGAAAGGGGAAAAAAAAGTCTGTTCAGGAGGAAGAATATTAGAAACCTCAAAATGTCCAGAAAAATGGTTATAAAGGAAGAAAAAAAATCAAGTACAGGGAAAAATAACAAAACCAATTTTTTACAAAAACCCATGAAAATTGAGAAAATAAAATAAGAGATAGTGAGTGGAGATTACATAGGGGAAGAGGAAAATCAAGTTATCATCTTTTCCTGGTGTAGCGCAAGAACTGTGTTCCCATAGCATGAATTCCCAGAACATGTCAAGCACTTCCCTTGGAAAAAAGAGCTCTGTGCCTTAGGCACCCAGAAGTATATGGCTGGAGGGTACCTTGAGCACCAGCCTTGCAGTCTGCTCTCTAACCCAGCTTGCTCGGCTGCCAGGTAGAAGAGATGATCACAGGGAAAATGGTTTCCTGCTTATACTTCTCCTTATCTCCCACAACCAGTGCACAAACCTCTGCAGTCTGCGCTACCCCAAACCAGCCTCTTGTCTCTCTCTGCACCTCTAACAGATCCTGTAACAAGAACATGTTGTCTCTTTTCCTCTCCTCAGCTCTTCAGGACTGAGCTCCTAGTGTTGACATTCCTTTTGAAAAGGAAATCCTTTGCATTTCCCCTTGGTGCTTCCTATGGAAGGTAGGTGTTCTGTTGTTTAACAGCATGTTAAACAAGGCTGAAATTTAAAGTAGCTGCTTGGCAAGGGGAGCAAGAACCTGATAGGGGTTGTTTCCTGCACCCATTATCCAGGGCAAATTGCCTGCTCACTTTCTCCTCATCACAATACCTTGCTTCAGCCTCATCCCTATCTCCACAACCAAGTTAAAGATCTGCAGAGACCAGAGGTATTCAGTGCTTAGCACAGCAATTTCTGTTGTGACTAATCCTGCAGTTAGACACCTTTTTCCCAGGGATCCCATTGCTGACACACAATCGGCTCCCATGCTGCGTGGATCTGTGGCACACAGTGGAGGAGAAGGCGGAGTGAGCTCAGCCTCAGCTGCTGTCTGTGCCCATGTAACACACAGACAAACCAGCGAGCTGCCTCTCCCCCCGTGGTGCAGAACCTCTCACTTGAGCTGTGTTGGGAAGAATGGGCTCAGCTAAGCAAGCCAAGTAGTAACTGTGGTCTGCAGAAATGGGACAATAATCTGGCAGCACAGGAAAACCCTGAGGTGCCCAGTCTTGCCTTGGATGAAAGAAATGATTAACTGAGCAGTTCTGAGCCAGGGGGCTTTTGCCACTAAGGTACCACTTGCGACAATGAAATGTGCACAGGAAAGTGTACCTTTCCAGGCATAACCTGGGGGATGAGAAGTAACTTTACTCAGGCTCAATTTCCACCTCAATCCATGAAGTTGGTCTAAACAGATTGAGAGCTGAGTCACTTAAGAGCTATCTTTACAAGGAGCTCATCAATTTGAGTAAGCCATCAGCCCCAGGCTATAGCACGTGGCCATCCTTGCTTTCACCCTCCAAAGCAGCACTGTTGAGATCTGTGGAGCTCTGTGGATTTACGTCAGTAACAGCAGAGAAGGAATAGTCTCAGTGCAAGAAAATGATTGTGGTCCTGTTCCTGCTGAAGTTCATCTCAAAGCTCTCAGACATAGCCAAGGATGCAGCTAATCTGGACAGCTGTGCCCATGAGCAAGCACAGAGCTCAGAAGAAAACAAAATTATTGTAGAGGAAGAAAGCCCTGAGATGGGGTTCCTCCCCTCACACCTGTCCCCTCTGCCCTACAGCGAGTCACTGGGATCTCACACCTGCTTATTGCTAAGCTGCCAAATAGCTTATCCCTAGGCCTAAGACCAGCCTGGAAAGGCTGCCACGTTCAAGAGGGCAAACCTCCCTGTACAGGGTCTCCCTGTGCAGATGGACTTGCTCTCCAGGAGGACACAGCATGTGCCAAGGGGAAATGGTGAAAGCAGCAGACAGTCTGTGGAAAGGCATGAGCAGAACCCAGATCTCCACGCCCTGCACTAGTTCACATGAGACCTGTGGCAGCATTTAGAAAAAAACGGGGGAATTAAATGGTTTTGTGAGCAAAGACACATTTTCAGGGTTTTTCACCTTGTGGCTTTGTCATTAGTTTTCTAAAGAAGAGCTTCTATGATGAAAAATGCAACTCATCCCACTGGTTCTCCAGAAAGAGGTAAGGCAGTCGCCAAGGGTGAAATCCTGTTTGCTTCATTTGTGGGCCTTAAACACACAACAGGCTGTAAATACTGCTCAGAGCAGGTTTACAAGGTGGAAACCCTTTGGAGACCTTTTACTGCAGGGGAAGGAAAGTAAATATGCCAATGATATGAACAAATTCTAAATAGTTGTTTAAATAAATAAAGCATTTACAGATATTTGGGATCTATTATTCATGGTGTGCTGGGGGTAGTCTAGACTGTGCACCAAGGCCTAAAACCATTTTAAGAGGGTAGAAAGTGACATTCAGGCTCAGAAAGGTGAATGAGTTTGTGTGCTGAGTGCTGGCCCAGGCCTTCATATCACTGGACAGATGAACTCCAATTACTTCAGTACAAAATGTACCACAATTCGCTGGGCATTGTAGAAAAATGACAAGTAACAAGACCAGAATGAGATTATTTTCTTTTCTAAACATGTTCAACAAGAAGGAGATTTCTGTCAGCCACTAACATTGCAAGGTCTAAGTGTCCCCGGGAAGGGGCTCAGCAAAAGGTGGAAATAAGCAGCTGTGCTAATTCATTTGTTGCAAGTGAAATCAGTCTAGAAACGACCTGATTTTCAGCTTTATAAAAACACAGAACATTTTAAGTGCTTGGGTGAAATTGATTGTTTGAAGCAGTTGGAGCACTAGAAAAAAGACCATTGTAATCCTTTTGGGATGCAGCTTTCCAGTTAGCAGTATGCCAGCTCACTGTCACCATCAGAGCTTCAATACAGGCTTCCTGACTTGATAAAAACACCACCCTGTTTCTCCAAGACTTTAAAATGCTGTTCAGAATCCAGTGTTTTCCCTGTGCCTGTGTCTGTAATCACACTGCATGATCTCAGAGAAAACACAGCCAACCAAAGATGGGCTGCTCTGACCTCAGCAACTGTCTCCTTGTATTTGTGCTTTTGTCTTGGCATTTTCAGCAGGGTACAATTAATTAAAATTCCTGATTAATTAAAATGTTTTGCAACAACAGCAGCAAAATTGCTTGGAGGAAAGCCTGTGCAAGGTGAAACTGGAGCCTTGTTGTTATGAATATGCATAGTACCCAAAGTACACTGTACTGGCATGTGGAGCCTGTCCCCAAAGTAAATGACATGGTGAAGGAGGAGGAAAGTAGAGGCTTGACGGATGAGGGCATGCGGGATGACAGGGGTGTACAAATTTTTGCTAGCCTCGGTATTTCCCCTACTGCCTGTATCTCAGAGTGCAAGTGCACAGAAATACAGTGGCTTTCAGTACAGCTGGATGAATGCATGGCTCTGACAAGAAATTAGGACTTGGAAAATGCTCCTGCTCCTTGTTCTGACCATCACTGGCCGAAAAAGCCTGTACAAGTTGCTTTCCCCTTCTGGGCCTCAGTTTTCCCTGTGTAAAATGCAAGCTTCTTTATTTTGTGTGAAGTGCTATGAGGACAGAGAAAGAAATACAGCACAGAAAGAAAAATACGTGTTAGCAAGTGACTCTCTTTCCTTTTGCCTTTGTCAAATCCATACTATAACGGGAGCCAGCTCCGGTTGCTCGGAGCTGTGAGGAAATCTTTGTTGTGCTCTGAAAGCCCTGCAGCGGACTGTCATTGTCAAAGTGCTGATGAATGGTTCCACTGGGGATCCAGAGCCTGCTCCAGCGGGAAAGCAGCAAGCCTCAATAAACAGCTCCTGCTATTGCCCAATCCGGATAATTAACACTTCTGCAGTTTTACAAGGAAAACGCCACGTTTTTGTGAAGAACATGGGGGGCCATTGGCCCCGTTCTGTCAGTGGAAGCAGTCCCGACCCTGGCTCTGCCTCTCAGAGGGAATGCCGTCTTTGAAATGCCGGCAAAGGGGATGAAGTTTCTCCCCTTCCCCTCCCTTCCCTTTTAAAACAGGGTTTCTTTGGCAGGCATGACTCCCACTTTAGCAATTGAAGGGCTACATGGAAGAAGTCATACTCTGAAGGAACAATTTCAAAAAACATCTGCCTGCAAATTGTTCTACGTAAATCAGTTTTTGTGGGCGGAATCAGTGAGTGACATCACCACTGTGTTGTAGTTACTGATTACCTGTGTTAATAGGGGATGTTTGTTGTTGCTGTTACTGATTATGTGTGTTAATGGGGCTGCTCGTTGCTGCTGTTGATAATGCAGGTTATGAAAGAGGAGCACTGGGTGGACACCTATGTGCTGTTACAGATGCGCGTACATTGCGGCTGTTGGTACGTGACGGGTGTAGTACGCGGCTGTATCCATCTGGGGGTGCGCGGCTGCCCCTCCAGCTTCTGGAAACCTCTATCCACGCCTGACCCAGGAGAATGATGACGTCATGAAAGCTGATTGGTGTAGACAGTGGACCAATCTGGAGGATTCCTAGGAGGGCCCCTAAAGGAATGATTGGTCCAGAATCATCAAAACGAGCCAATCAGCACCCTTGAAAACAAGCCAATCAAGGACTGGACCCAAAATCGCACCAATCAGGAACATGGACTGGGTATAAAATCTGCCCCCCGAGTCTAGCCTGGGGTCCTTCTACCCTTGGCATCAAGGAGCAGCCAGCATCACAAGTGTGCTGCACTCTACTTTGCCGTAGGGTCCTGGGGACCCTGTCCCTTGGCAACTGTTCATAAAAACAGTAACTTTAACACAGCATCAGACCATTATTTCTGACAAAATGGTGCTTATGCAGCAGCTCTGATCCTGGAGGGGATGCAGACTCTGAGCTGCCCACTTTTAGGGTCAAAAATTAAATTTTTCAACTTCTACACCAAAGAGTCAGAAAGAGGGATCTCTTGCCTTGAGCAGGATTATGAGAGCCGTTCTCCCCAGGATGTATGCTAGTGCAAGGCAAAATAATTTCAGGGTGGGATGACAAATAATGACCATACGGCCATGGTCACTGGCAGTCGTATGTACACAAGTCATAAAAAAATCTTGATTATGAGATGTTTTGCAGATTTTTGGGTATTTAAAGAGATGACTCAAATGAAATTGCTGCTCTAAAGCATACAAGAATTGTACTTCTCAAATCTCTTATATTAAAATATGATGAAGACACATATTTCTTTCTATTTGTATTCAGATTTTTAAGGGTTTTGGATCTACTGTCAACTTCTATGCTGCTATGGAGGATGAGATGATTTAAAAAAAAAAAAAAAACCTAAAACCCTGGGATTGAGGTTTCTCAAAGTCATGTACCTCCAGGAGCTTTTAAGGAAAATTCAGAAGGTGTCATAAAGAAGAACAGGAGTAAGAACCTTGCAGTGACTTTTGAGCATAGTCAATACTGAAATTATGAGAGTAGAGCCACAAAACCTTAATGTTAGCATTTGTTTTTTAAGAAACAAATCACCAAGTTCAAATTTATTATTATCCAAAATTATTTACTGTACTAGAAGCCCAGTTATACTCACTGACTGCTCCAAAATTTTGGCTGTCAAACTGAAATGAATAATCCTTTATGTTTTAAAGATGACCAACCCTATTTCGTATTCATTTCAAATGATATTTACTGAGACTATGCTTTAAAGAGGGACTGGTATGTTTTGTTACTCAAAATCCAGCAGGTAACCAACTAGGAGGCTCTCAGGCCAGTATGGTGTCACAGTGCAGCGTGGAAGTTCAGTCAATCAGATTCACTTCCACCCGGGACTCAAAGGTAGCAAAGAATATTTTCTGGGAACATGAGTGGCTGTGACAAATAGTCCTTCTGACTCAGAGAAGGACCAACCTGTTCTTCCAAAGGCTACAGGGATCAATGGCTTTTTACTGCTTCTTTGTTTAAAATAGAGTGGTGTGACAGCCATCTTACTTCCTCCTCCATAGGCTCAGCTTTGCAATCAGCTCTGCTTTTCTGTGGGGCAAAAGGGCCACTTGTGGAGTACAATGCTTCTCTACCAGAGGCACTCAGTGTGAAAACATGAGCATGTACCTTGAGCTTGCTGAAAGGGGACTTGTTTTGGAGTAGTGATTAGGATGTAGAGGAAGGAGGACATGGGAGCCCCTCTGGATTTGGCCTCTGGCTTGGCCAACACGTTGCCAGATGCACAAGCCAGTCCCTCAGCCTCTTCACACCTTAGTTTCTCCACCTGTAAAATGGAGCAATGATACTGGTCTCACTTGTGAAGTGCTTTGAGATTCATTAAGAAAAATGCTCTGGGTGGGTGTTATTCTCATTTACCCATCTGGTATTGCCAGTCCTGTTGGCTTAAATGAGCTCATATATGTGACTAAAAAGTATGCATAGGCAAAATGCTTAACATATTAAAGGAAATATCTCTATAATATTAAGTATAATATAATATATAATATAATCTATTCATTTCTATAATATTTATATAACATTACGGTATATTTAGGGCTAACAGCTGGTTGCAGAACAGAAAAACTGATTAGCACAAGCAAATATTAATTAAAATTACAGTCTGTATTCACACACAGGTTTTCTTTCCCATTCTGTTCTTCTGCTTTTTGATTAGAAAATAATCATCACATTACACAGTATTTTCCTCATTAAACTACAAAGATCCCTTGCTTCTTTGGCCAATTAGTGCCCATGTACAATCATCAGGAATACAAATCAAAGTGTGTTCCAGCCTGACCTAATAAGCCATCTACGCAAAATCTAAGCTCTGCATTTTTCTGTCACTACTTTTTTCTTTACTCCAAAGCAATCAGTACTGAACAGAACCCGTCCTTTCTTAGGAAACTACGAACTGAAATTGCATGGGCTGGGGGCTGCCAATCACCCCCAGCTTTGCTGGTGACTTAGTTTTAATCAACAAACCCCAAGAATCCTTCCACACTCTGCTTGGGTGCGGGGCTGGCAGGGTAGGTGGCTCCCAGGACACAAGGAGAAAGAGGAAGTTCTGGGAGACTGGAAGAAATCTGCATTTTCCTCAGGGCACATCCTGCAAACAGGGCCCTTTGTTTCTGGCGGCTGGTACCCACTTCTCACCACAAACAGATCCCTTCCTGGCCTCTCCTTTTTTTCTCCTCTCAGAAAAAGGCCATTTTCAGAGTTTGTACTTTTACATCCACCCCCACCCCAAATCTGTGTAAGTTATTCTCACTTAAAGCAATTTTGCTTTCCCACTGAATACCAAAGTGTTGTGAGTTACACTGTGCTGCACTACTCACGCCCACCCGACAGCCATTTTCTGACCAATTTCCTTCTGACATGCATCTTAACCATCTTCAGCTTCACTTATGAATTTGGCCTAAATTGGAGAATAATATACTGAAACTCTGCTAAAAGCAGTACATAATTGATCCCTGCCAGAAGAGAGATAACAGCTTTTCTGTTGTTTTTCAGGGAGATGGAGGAGGAGGCGCTAAGAAGGGGTCTGTGCACCTGGAGATCCAGCTCCTGTTCTTTACTTCCCCAGCTATCTTATAGAAGGCAGAATTAGCAGTGTCTTCATCAGTGTGATTCTATTTATTGAAACTGGTTAATAAGCCCAGAATTAGTTTTCCTTGTCCAAAAAATGCTTCAGTGAAGAATGATTTCAGAACGGCTTTAGTATGTCTACTTGCCAACAAGTAATGAGGTTTAATATTTGTCCAGTGGTTCCAGAAACCTCGGTGATAGGTCCCCTGAAGTATTTCTCAATCTGCTCTTTCTCCATGCATCACCTGCTGCATGACCACCCATGTGCCCCTGCATGATCTTCCTGCCCCTCTTTTGGTAATGTTTTAGTTTCTTGGCCAATTTTAGCAAATCTGGTGGAGACCTCAAAGGTACTGATCTCCTAAATGAATTATACAAGGTGTGGTAGAGGAGAAAAACCCTCCCTGTTCCCTCTCTTGGGGACAGGCACCCCTGAAGAACGAAACTGGTGCTCACTTTTGAAATGAAACTCAGTGAAGCTGAAACTCACTGTTTCCAGGACTCAAGACATTTGATTGATTGGGAGGTTTAAAAGGAGCAGAGAAAATCAGTGAGAGCACAACTCTCTGCAGCAGTCACCATCTCTCTGTGCTGGACGTAGAGGTCCTAGTGTGATGGGATCTTGCTCAGGTTACAGCTGGCTTGTGGTCTGGCAAATCACTGTAATAGAGCTGTCCTGATCCCTTACTACCTTCCACTGGGTGGTTCTCCACAGAGGAGAGCCTTCCTCCGCCACTGTGAACTTCCCTAATCTAATTACTGCTAATCGGAAGTGTGAAGAAAAGCATTTTCTCTGAGTCTCAGATGCACAGCAGGCAAGGAAGCCAACTTGAGGAGTACGGACATCTGTTTGTTTAAGCAGGCGGGGAAAGCGATGCACACTGCAAATCCTGCAGCACGTCAGAGCAGCTGAAACCTCCATTAAATGTTGGGATTTGATCTGGAAGCTGTGTAATCCCTTTGTAATTTCTAGAAAAGGCTATGGGAAATTTAGTAATGGCAAAGGAATGGAATTGGCCTATTTCTGCTGTGATTCACTTCACTATAGAGTGTGTGGCATCTGCAGCTATGGACTAACCCAATATGTTTATTTAGTGAAACCATCAAAGCATCTCTTGCCATGTGCTCCAATCTTCCAGCCCAAATTAGCGGTGGCTCCACTGCTCCAAGTGGAACAAATGTCACTGTCGTGTTTCACTTGGACTCCTGCTGCTGCTTTATTTTATTTTGGGTCCTGCTGCCTGTCAGGGAAGGAGCACGATCCTGATTTTGTGAGGTTCAAATGAGCAATTTCACTTTGAAGCTGAGCAGGCCATTGCCAAAGGGTTAATGACCATTTTTATCAGTATCCTGGAAAATTCTCCCAATGCCGGATCCTAAGGGCTTTTTCTGGCCTGCGTAAGCCAGCACGTATCAATTGCTGCCCTTCAGTTGGCTTGGCACTGCAGGCACTGAGGGTGTGATGTCCCCTGCGTGACCAGTGCTGGCACACCACAGAACCCTCTAAGCAAATCCACTATTCCCAGGCACTGCAAAGGCAAATCATTCCACTGCTTGAAACCTTGGCCTCTAAAAAGCAAATCCATCAAAAGCATGTACTGCGTTGCATTAATGGGATGAATTCCAGGCATATTTGCTGTGCTGATCAATGCTTTAAAAAATACATCCTTGGCGAGGTGTGCAGAAACACATATCATCAGCAAAATGAGCGTGTGATAGAACAAGTCTGTCTGATGCAGAGGAAATTTTGTTAGCCCAACACAATCGCAGAATAGTTAAACAAAGCAAAACAACTTGCATTTGTGCTCAAATCCTGATGATGTTTATTTACTAGTACAAATATAGCTGAGGGTAGCAACTTATCAACGCTTGCTTTATTTCAAGAGCAAATTGCTACCATGGAACCAGACACTTGATGTTTCCCTGCTATCGCCCAACAAAGAAAGCTCGCTTTACTGACTCGGCTAATGACCAGCAAAGTCGCCTCACGTGGATTAGAAAAGTAAAAAGGACAAAAGCTTCAGGATGAAAAATAACAATTTCCCTTGCTTGCTTTTGTGATCAAACAGTGGGGAATTCACAGCAGAAAACTCTGCTTTGAAATAGAAAAATAATAGTAACAGTGAAAATAAATGACAAGGTCTTGGTTCTATTGAGCTTTAGTGAGCCTGAAAACACACAAGTTTTGCTGCTGGAGAGTGTATGAGGATTCATTCAAAAGTCAATAATTAGCAGAAAGGGATTAGCGCCTCCCAATAACTTCTCTAACTACAAAGACAGTAAAAGGCTCAAGCAACATCCATTATCTCATCCCTTTATACAGGCTTATGGCCCTGAGCTTCACATGTATCATGTTTACTATTATGGCAACAAAGCAAATTTGATCAGAGCAACAACAACAAATAATCAAATAGCACCATTGGATAAAATCTGCCTTGGTACTTTATGAATTTGCTGAGCTGCTGCACCCTGACCTGCCTTTCCTGGACTGTGGAATATGTTCTTGCACAGCCTGATTGCATCTGTAGGTGTGCAGCAGACTCCGGCATGCAGGACTGTGCACCTCTGCCCTTTGAGACAGGTTTCCCTTTCCCGTTCCTGGACTGACCAAAGTCCAGAACCCCCACATCTCAGCTAGGTGGGAGCAGACTAGGACACTATCAGTTTGTTCTGTGCAGGCATTGAAAAACCAGATGTGATAAGAGCTGTTTCCCCATATTTTTCAGCACCCACAAACAGATTTACTTAAAAGATTCATAATGTAAGAAATCAACCGTAAATGGAAAGTTCAATATCAGATGAATCTGGTTTGGCTATCTCTGACACAAAATATATATCTACTAGGTTCCCAGAGACATCAAGCTCTGAATCAATTATCTTAGCACAAATCTACGGCTGTAAGTTCTCTCATTTTGGGTTTGAAGTCATACTTCCATCTTGGGCAGCAAACAGCATTTTACTGCTATTCCTTATGGCCACTGCCCCTTCAGCTTTACTGTTGACATGTCTCTTGGATAAAAATGATAACTATAAGTGATCTGCATGCTTATATATTCTCTTCATGCTAAAATTTATTCCCAGCTGAAGACCTCAGAACAATTCGTGAACTGGTTGGTGGCACCTGGCCCTCTGAATCTTAATACCACCTTAGCAGCCACCCTAACAAGATAGTGACCTGAATTTAGTCTTGAGCGTGAACAAGGCACATGCCAGACCCTATGATGAAGTGTGGTGCAGGCTTGCAGGGCACATTTGGTCCTGAGAGCTGATCTGCAGACCGGCTGCACCTGGAGCCTTGCAGCAAGGATATGAGGCAGCATGAGGAAGGACAGGTGGTTGTGTGCAGAGGGTCACTGGACGGCTCTTGGAACCAGATATCTCTTTGTCTGGCAGAAAGAAAGTTGTTCTTCCCCTATGGGCTTGTGTCTTGGAGGAACTGCCCTATAAGCCACTGGTCCAGATCAGAGTCTGAGACTTATGTCTCTTTATTCAGTTCTGGGTTTGTATTTCCAAGACTTTTCCGGCAAGATCGAGCCCCTAAAAAACACTCCCAGGCCAGGTTGGGATGATTGCATGATGAATGTGTCACACAAAGCTAGGTTAACGCTTCTGTGACACCTGTGAGAAAACCTCCAGGCTTCCACACCATACTGGTGCTGGTTCAGTGTTTAATACCAAAACTGAATGCCTGGTTTACTTGTCTTTTCAGTGACTTCAGCGTTGACTGGTCACTGCTCCAAAGGGTTCCAGTAGTTTGTCCTTTGTTCATATGGTGTCTCTCAGAGGGGGAACACACCATATGTGTGCAGTGTAGGCTCTAGGAAGACATGAGGACACTACACCAGCTGGTTTCCACTTGAATGCAAACACGTCACAGGGGTTGTTACAACGAGTTGTGTGATGCAGAGGTCACAGTGCTTTGGTGTCAACCAGCAAGCAGCAGCCCTTTTTGTGTGGGTGTAGTGCAATCTTGAAAACCAGCAAGCAGTGCCTACCAATGCAGTAGGGTCATTCACGGTCTGCAAATGGACTGGAGGAACCTCTTGAACTAAGGCAACCCACGGCAGGACAGATGGTGTCTTTAGATGAGAAGTCACATATCTCAGGGAAGGGGCCTTGTGGAGATCCATAAGCTTGAAAAAATTTGAGCCCCTCTGTCCCTATCCCTGTGTTTTTGCGTTAGAAAAGGCAGAGGGATTGGGAAAGACAGGGATAGTCTAGATCCACCTTAAACACCACCAAAGAGATGCAGACTAAAAGAAAAGATAAGCTCAACAAAGGCACTTGCTGAAAAGCTAACTATATCAACAAACCCCAGCTCCTGCAGATTGGTGACTACGCTGCCCAGTGACTCCTCTTCATAAAAGGCTGATTCTCCTCCCTTTCAAAAAACAATGTGTTCCACACACTGAAATAAATAACAGCCCCTTGCCAAGGCCCCGGCAGTGTCAGGGGGTGTCAGGCTCTGCTCAGCGGATAACAAAGGCGTCAGCATGGAGCCAATCTCCTCCTGCCATCTCAGGCTGCCCTTGCTGCGCTGAATGAAATTTTTCTCCTAATGGAAATGAAGAAAACCTCCAGTGCAGATAATCTTCTGTTATAATGGCCGTACATTCGGGAGAGGGGCCAAGCAGTGTAAAGAACAAGCCAAATCTCTTTTACTTCAAGCCTGGCCTGAATGTGATAATGTAATGACTTCAGTCACGATGTTTCAAGCACCATTCATTGGGATTGACTTAGCATATAGATGGTATCAGCCAAAATAATTAAGAACGAGGAATTGAACAGATAGGATCAGCTGACTCCTCCTTCCCAACAAAGCTGGTATCCTTTTGCAAGTAGTGGACAGTACTACTTCGTTTAAACATGGCTTAGTCCAACCCAGCCAGCACCCTCTCACTTCCACATCCCTTTGCTTTCTGTAGGAGGACCAATAACTTCCATCTTAAACAGAGGCTGAAGTTCCAGGGACCCTCTTGGCAAAGGCAGAGTTCCTGGCTGTTTTGTGCCTAAGCTCCTTCTGGCCACTGCTGATCACACTTTGCACTCAGAACCCAATCAGAATCCCGCTGAAGTCCTTGGGAAGATTCATGTTCATTTCACTGGATTCTGAATCCATGAGTTTCTTTTAGCAATGTAGGTTTCCAAAAGCGTGGTAGCCTTGGCTGTTGTTTAGCTTCCTAGTATCTGTCATAGCTAACTATTATTTCTGTTTTACAGAAATAAAACACAGCTCAAACTCTGATACTACGTGCAAGCTTAAAATGGCTTTCAATTACTATTAGCAGGCTTTTAAATGGGATTGTGGTGACAACCCAAAAGAAGCAAAATACTTAGGGGAGAAATTAGGCTATCGGAATGACTGGTTATATTGAACATGCTCCTCACACAGCTGGCAAAGAGCAAAATAAAGCTGAAATAAATTGATGACGACCACATTCTGGAGGAATGACAGTTTATCTTAAGACAAAAGAACATTCAGCTTCTCTGCTACAACAGTTTATGACACTGAGCATTTGGACACCTCTCCCACAGACCAGAAAACCAGTAGCAACCAGAACAACCACAACAGATCACTTTCTATAACCCACACCAGCGTAACTGAGGGAGAAGGTAAAATGAGTGCAAAATGCCACCATTTTGAATTTAATATGTCCAGTTAGTATCATTCTGATGGCTACAAAGGGTGGAAGGCAACAGGGGATTACATTAATTGTCCATTTCCAGACTTCCAGTTGGCAAATAAACTGAGTCCTTTGCCAAAAAAAAAAAAAAAAAAAAAAATCTCGTACTTTGGGATGGTTACAAGGCCAAGATCTATTGTTCTGGTTGAATCTGTTACAAGCCCTGGGCCTGTCATAGAGGAATATCTATATTTGAATGTTTTCATCTTCCTGGTCATCTAATTCAGCTCCTTTCAGAGAGGTAATTTATTTTCTTCACTGTCACCTTCATTCACTAGGTTTAGAGATGAAATCAAGACACATCAGCAGCCTTGAGCAGAGCATCAATGCTAGTTTGAATTTTCCTTCTCTTCTGTTTAATTGGATTTTCATTTGTATCTCAGTTTGTATCTCCCCTCCAAGGCCTTTCCCCCCCTCTCTCCCCCCTTTTCTCCACTCATCCATATAGATCATACAAGCATTTCTGGCAAGCACCAGCTGCAGATACAATGAGTTCTTGGGCATCTTCTACTTTTAGAAAAGCACCAAGAGCCCAAATAACACCCGTGCTTGTTCTGTGAAGCTTGAAGTCTACTTTTCAGAAAGACCAGTCTCTTTATTAACTTCACTGCTCACTCAGACACATTAAAAACATAGAGGGCTGCAGAGCTATGCAGTTGTCACTGCAGAGGACAAAAAGCTGTGTCTGGGTTTCCAGTTTCTGTTTTGCTGGGTCAGCATAGCCAAACACGACTTTGCAGCAGCATTAAAAAGAGTTATTTCGAGACTTCTCCTCCACATTCCCCAAAAACTGCCCTGAGCTCCCAGCAGGCCAGCACTCCAGTCTAGCCACAACCTCTCCACTTCTGATTTGTTTGCCATCAGCATAGTCTTTCTTTCAGCTTTGAGTCTGCTTTATTAGACACAAATTCACTAATAGGGATCTGAGATGTAACCTGTGAAATCTCCCACCTTGAACTGGTATGGCTTCCTCCAACCACTTCCTTTCATTGTGGGGACTGAACAATTCCCGTCTGTGGTTGAGAATGGTCTCTCTTGCACTGGAAATCTTCAGTACAGGAAAACACACCAACTCCTCCATCCAAACTTTGGTACAAAGGCTAGAAAAGATACAGTTCCTCCCAGAGATTCACCAGTCATACTTACTACTCCAGGTGATAGGGATAAGAACTCTTCTGTGCTGAGAAGTGATTAGGAGAGGCAAGAGAAAATTTCAGACAAAATGATCAGGCCATTGGAGAAAGTTCTTTAATGCAAAATCTATCTGCAGTTGAGCGATGTACAATTCATATAACAATTCAAATACTGGTGTCTTTAAGTCATTTACAAGTAAACCATGTAGAACACTGAGGAATATGTAATCAAAAAGAATTCTGCACTAGGACAGAGATGGACAAAATGACCTTTCCATGATCTACTCCATCACTCACTAATATAATTTTTGCTTGTAATTCATTATTCTGAAGCTGTTTACCATTTTGTCTATGACAAGGGCAACTTCCATCAATCAGTTCTTGATTGTGGAATTCCTGGCTCGTTATCAGAGGAAACTGAGATTCTCATTTGAATATTCACCTTTCTTACTCTTGTACACGGTACTTGATCCATCACTGAAAAGTTGACATTATCTTTGGCACTAATGCTCTGTCAATCTGACATAACCCAAGAGATATTCAGGGTATGTTTTGCTACTAAGTGAAAGACTACAGCACTTCAGTCATTAATAATTAAGTGTGAGTTGCAATTGGATATAAGATCTGCTTCTGTACCTATGTACGTTTGCATTTATTTTTACACTCATCACACTGTAATTGGATATAGACTGCAGGAACTTTGGGCAAACAGTTCAGTGTCTCTCCACTTAGAGTAAGGACCACTACTTGTATTAATATGTATTAAGGAGGTCTTTTAGGAGAGAATAAATCAGAGATTAGAGAAAGCTTGCTTGTAACTGAAGTTGAATTGAAACAGCTTCTCTCCTTTTCCCCCATGTTTTGATGTCAGCTACGGAAGGATGTATTTTAAAAAAGAAAAGCACATGGTAATCATTATATCTTTTAGCTTGTAGAGTTTTGAGTCCTGCTTCTGCAGCCTCATTTAGGAAGTTAGTCTTCGAGTCTTACCATGAAAAAGAAAGCTTGCTAGGATCTCTCTTGTTGGCAATCTCTTATGGTCAGATCTTACACTGCGAATGGGGGGTTGCCATTTCTGCTGCCAGCTTTTGCCCTTCTTAACAGCTCTGACAGCTCTGATCCACTTATTCTTGGCACTTGCTTTGAGCAAGGTTCACATAAAGGCGTCAGTGTCCAGTCTGTGCATTGTTGTATCCAGCTGCTGTCAGACTTCTGGATGACTTCTTAGCAAATTCGTTTTGTTATCCAAAGCCTGAACTTGCTCATGATTCCTTGTTTGACTCCTGCTTCAAAACATCAAGCTCTGTCTCTTTCTGCCTCTTTTTTACTATCTACACCAAGTTCTTGTCTTGCCTGGTAGTGCTAAACCTCTGCCAGGCTGGCCATTTCTCTCCTGCATGTTTGTAAGTGATGTTAAAAGTAGAAAACAATAAGTATTTAGGGCCATATTTTCTATTTCCTTGGGGTATAATGCAGGAACAGTTGAAGCCAGAAGGTTACTACTGCAAAAGACAATGGGAGCGGTGAATTGTTCAAATTCAGAAGCAAGTGGGACTTCAAAGGACACTAAACTGCCTAGTGTGCTTTTTCTATTTTTCCTAAGTTCTTTAACATATAGCATCTTCTTTTTGGGAAAAAGGTGTATAAGTGGGAACCCTTCTTTTAAGGAAAAGGGGAAACACAAAACTTACAGAGGAAAGGGATAGGGCAGGTTCCTTCTGTAGCTTTTGAGAAGGTATGAATGTGGCAAATATCTTCCACAAGACTTTCTAGCCCGGTTTATTTACAGTAAGAGCACAAAAGGTGTCCTAACGAAGCTGTGAACTGGTGAGTCGTTGTGAGGCTGGGGGAGCACTGGGATAACTCATTCAATGGGAGATGGAGGAAGATTCGATTCTGTATCTCCCTTTAAAAGGCAGCAGTGACTGACACAAACCACCTTGGGCACCACAGTTAAGATAACTACATCAGTGCCAGGCCTCAATGCAGACTTCAAAATTTTTTCCTAATAACACAGAATTTGAAAATATTGTTCGACACTCCTGTAATCAGGATTTTGTAGCATTTTAGCACCCCAAGAGGTAAAGTTACCTTATAAATGACAAAGACTGTGTGTAAGGCTGAGGGAAAGTAGAAGAGAGAAGTCTCCAAAGCCCAGGACGACTAAAGCTTGTTACAAAACCATAGCAATCATTCTATTCTAGTGTGGAGCAAACCTGAGCTTTGCATTAAAAATGTAAATGTGACTGAAATAGCATAACCAGATTAAATGGATTTGACCTCTACAAGCATGAAAGATGGTCTAAATACAGTGAAATAGCAACAAATGGCTGCACTTTCCTTTTCACTGTGTTATGCATCATAGGAAATTTATTTAAAACAACACAGAAATTTCAAGCCAGTGAGAGATTTGCATTTCTTTTACAAGAACTCGTGGAGAAAATAAGGCTGGTTTGGGAAAAAACACCCATTGTTTAAATGCCTAAAGGTACAGAAGGACTTAGAAACTACTTTTCAACCTTTGAATGTGACTGATTTACCTTCAAAAAATAAGCACAGAACTAGCACACAGAACTAGCTGGAGTGACTGAATCTTTCAATACAATCTCACATCTCAACCTTCAGTACATTCCTACCTTAAGAGAGCATTTGATAGACATTTCTTTTTGAGTTTTTGGGATTTTTTAAAAAATTTTGTTAACTCATATCAGTGCCACAGTCTGGTTCACTGCACTGCCATACATCAGCATACAAGTGCCACCATACCAACATACCACCATAGTCACACAACTGCAGGGCTGCTGAAAACCGACAGCAGAGAGTTAAGCACAGAGTGAATCTTCAGGAGGATCCAGACAATTGTTCTGCTGAATGAGGAGGATTCTCCTGGAGAACAGACTGAGCAGGATGTGTCTGAGAGCTTCAGACAGGCTCTGTGCTGCACTGGTGTGTGCGCCCAAGTTGGTGAGTGAGCCACTAAAAATATTATGATCTTGGTTATTTTAAAAATCTCAATATATTTATTCAGTTACTTTAGAATTTAAATACACCACTTTGGCTGGGTTTGTATCATTTTTCTGGACACTCTGTAAGAACGTTTTTCCGATTTTTTTTTTCCGGAAACTCCAAAAACTTATTTCAAAGACCATAAAGGAGTACTGAAAAAAATCAGAATTTAAATTTAATCCTGCATATCTGTTTATGCCAGAAGGCCTCACCTATTTCTTTGATCACAAATGGGGAAATTAGTACAATTTGATCTCACTGATCAGAACTAAAAGTACCAGTGTAATAATTCAATTTTCATGCTTTGTCATGTAGGAAAAACTTTATAATTTGTTCAGCTAAATATGAATTTAAAATAAAGAGATTCTTGAAAGTATCAGCAAACAGAAGTAGTAGATAAATACTTAGATAAATAAAGGCTAGATTCTGAATTATTTACTGAACCATACTAAAATTACTAATTACTAATTTTTTACCATCCTTGGGCTTAGTGTTTCTATCTTCTTCACATGTTTGTTGTTGTTGAATGCTTTTAATAATTAGCTATGGTGAAAGACACTGAACAGACATCAATATCACCATGGAACATACCAAGGTTTTGATTTGCTATCAGTACCTGGACTCCCCAGTGCCAGCACTGGCTTTCCTCTTTCCTGAACATCCCACCTCACTGCAGAGGTAAGATCTGGCTGGTCCCAGCAACATGCTTCCAGGGGAGTTCTCATTAAGCACACGGCTGTTGCCAGGATGAAGGTATTGGGGGCCCTTCCTCTTTTCTAAGATGACCCTGATGCCATCAGTCAGTTCTGGAGAAATGCCAACCCCAGAGCTGGGATTTGGCACCGCACTCTCCTGTTCCTCCCTACCAGTGTTTCACAAGGGCTCAGGGCGTGCGGAGAGATGCAGATAACGAACCGTGACCATCAGCTCATGTATCTACCATTTAAACATCTTAAATGCACACACTGAGCAGCATCAGGTTTCCTGCTGAAGAACTGGCCAGATAGAAACCAACAGCAACAAGTTGATACAGCACTGTGGCTTTTTTCCTGAGCTGTAAAAGCAGGAGGATATAAATTTATTGTACCGCTAAATTGAGGAAAACAAGGGCATGCTTCTAGGAGCTTTCTGCCTTATTAAGTAAACATCTTCTCATTCATGTGGAAAATTTTTTCCAATTTGGCTAAATAATTAATCACCAAAGAGTGACTGGCAATTAATGAACACTATGATGACTTTGTGAGGTGTATGTTCACCACGGCAATTTTCTTTCATCCCAGTGATTTGTGCTGGTGTTACTCACAAAATGTGATGATACAGACTCTGCAGTATCTGTGGTGGGGGTACACATGATAAAATGATAAAAATCTGCCCATTTTTGAACACACAGGAGGTGAGATGGGGTCCCCACCTAACCTTGGGAAGGAGCATCTATCACCTGGGCATCAGTGCACCAGCCTGCCCATGAGTGACTAATTTCTTATTCTCCCAAGGGCTCCGTAGTAAGAGCTCTCTTCAGCCAGTGGAAAGAGCTGGTTTATTTGCAGCAAGCTAAACCACCCTGTAAACACCCCTGCTGTAACACCCTTTTGCTCTGCTTATAGATGTAAAGAGGCTGTGAGTAAATAAGAACAGATTCCCAAAATACACTGAATCAAATACTCAGTTCTTCACTACTTAAGAAGCCAAGCTGATTGTGTTACATTTAAAACTCATTATGAGGATGGTATTTCCCTCCTGTGGATGAAGCTGAGCAGAAACCTTCATGCTATGGAGGAGCACGTGCCCTGCCATGCCAACCATTTGGAAGCACAGGACAGCATGACAAATTCACGTAGCCTTAGTTATTGCAATCTCAAACTAGGGCATGCAGATCCACATTGTGATGCCCTGGAAATAATTTGAAGATCTCACCATGAATTTTGGAGAGACCTGGAGATGGTATGCACCAGTTCCACACAAAATTCCTCCAGAAATATATATATATGGGACTTTTTTTATTGAGAGACATTAAAATTAGATTCTCTACCACCTTTGCTGTAAAGGCAGGAGCTGGATTATAGCAAGGTCCAGCTGTAATAAATGAGGAGCACTGTACTAGCAGTGAAGAAGCATTTCTGTATCACTGTGAGATAATGCACACCACAGCTCCAGAAATCCACCTATAAAACTTCTGATTTGTTACCTAGATAATTCTGCTTAACATCCATTTTGTGCACTCAGCCTTTCCTATGCACTTTTATTTAACACTTTAAAACTGGAGCTACTAACTCCAATCAGCACTAAGAGGGTGAGGATAAACTATCAAATTCTGCTAGGAGGTAGTATACATTTTTATCATTTAAGTGACATTTTCCTCAATAGAAGTCCATTCTCATCTCATTCCCTTGTGTAATGATTTCCAGCTGATGCAGAAACACTCCAAGTCTTGTACCAGACGGTTATGGTGTGTACAAGTTGCTGTTGATTATGCTCTTGTAGACAAGAGCATTTAATAAAAATCTCAAGTTGCTGGAATCTCAAAGCATGTTGAGTCACTGCTCTGCCTTTCAAGATGTTTTAAGCACTTGGGGGGTTATGTTTCAGAGGAAGGAGATGCACAGAGGTGAAACGTCCATTGGCGGCCTCCCTGCCAAGGTGTAGGACTGGGGTCATGAATTCTCTAAAGAGGATATTGTCTCTTGGACAAGTGAAGGGCTGCTGAGCCACTCAGCTGAAGACATCCCTCATGGCCTCCCAATGGAAACATGGATCTCCCCATTCCTATGCTAAGTAGCCTGACACATGCCAAAGAGAATAAAATCCCTTTCCTTGTTACCAAACCTTGTATTTCCTGCTGTATTACCAGCATTGGATCCGAGTTTCGCTGAAACCTCCTCCAAATTTTCCCGGAACATCACAATGCTAAAGAGTCAGTCAAGAGCTCTGGGCTTTTTCAGAGATCAGTGACTTACACCTCAGAGCCCTTACTAGGATCAGCATCTCCCAACCTTTTCCCAAAAGCAACTCCTGCAACATGAACAAGCAGAATTTCTGCTGAAAGACTGCACAAGTTATCCTGTAACAAATAGAACAGATGATAATATGTCTTTGGCTCCTGAGGACACGAACTCCACAGATGCGCCTGATGGGGAGAGGGGGGTTATTAACAGCCATGGCCCAAACTCTTTATCTTGCAGGAGGACCCTGTGTTACCCATCCCTCTTGTCTCTCTCTCAAGCTGGTGTATTCCAGCTCCTTTGTTTTAAGGTTACAGATTTTATACTCAGATAAAAGGTGTGCTGATGAACTGAAATCATTTTTGGAGACCAAGCAAAGCAGGACGTGCCCAAGAATAAAGAAAAACAAAAGTAATTTCAGCTCTGCCAGTCCTTCTCTTTCAATGTCAAAAACTTTATGGATTAGCAATTTGAAAACAGGCATGATGTCAGCTGAGTTTCCTGAGCTCCCTTCTGAGGCCACTCCTCAGTTCTTTCTCATTTAACGTGAAAGCTGGGGAGAGTAAGCATTTTCATTGGTAAGTTAAGAAATGCCTCCATCAAGAGTTTTATTCTAATATCGCAATAAGTACACAATGATTGAGTTTTGAATTAAAATACTTTTTTTCTCCTTTTTGCTCAGGACTAGAAAACCATCAGTTCCTTTGCTTTGTGTTACTCAGTAACATTTTTTAGCCTTTTCCCTTTTCTAATTTTAGATAGATTCCTAGGAGCATTTTATAATCAGAACTGTAATCCTCAAACCTCCCTTACATCTGTCATTTGCCTGAATGGTCTTAAAAATAAAATGAGAATGATTCAATTAACAGTTTAGGGGGATTTTTACATTAGGCAGAGCATTTATTCAGCATTAGAAAACATGTGGCACAAATCATTAGTCTTTCCCTCTATGAAAAAAGAAAAAAAAAAAAATTAAGGCAAGAAAAATGGCTGTAGGTTTAATGTGCCAATGCTTTCCAGATCTTTTTGTTTCCTGGTTTTGGTTTTGTGAATGAAACTCAGCAATATACAGGATCCCACGAAGTGTCACATAAACATTTGAAATTCATCACCTCTCATAAAACTTACAGATTGAACAGACATCATCTTCAGTGTAGGAAGAACTTGGGCCAAAGTCCAGTGAGCTCAAAGAGAGGATTTGGGGTCAGTAGCATTCAAATTGATTGGAAATAAGTGAGGTTGTTTTTTTCATTATCACCAGTGCTTCAAAAGTAACCAAGCAATTGAGATGCATTTGGTTTCCTCACCTTCATTTGGGATGTTTTTTATTTTGCTCCCAGTTCTTAAGTCCTCAGGCTAGAATAAGGTAATTTAGTTTTTAACTTTTCTCTGAACTGAGGAGAGCTGGAAGTTTTCTTTCAAAAACAAAATACACACCTAAGCAAAGACCACCTGAAAACAGAGCTGATCAAGTCATCATGCGAGTCCAGGCTCCACAGAAGTAATTTTAGGCTCTACACAAACCCATGAATACCAGGAGATTTGCAATAGCACCAGGAAAAGTGACTAGACTCTTTAACACCCTGGCCACCTGAATTTGAGATTTTGGCAATTCTCACCTGCTGGAGCTCCTCTTTAAACCAACATAATAAATAAAGGAGCAAATCCCATCTTTCACAGTCAGTTGCACTCAGGGTGTAACCATAGACTTCAGAGTGTACAGGATGCGTCCTTCTGTGCACTGTGTACAGCTGCTGCCTTGTAGGAAAAGCTTTGTGCCTTCCTCACTACTGAGCAGGAGTTTGCAAAATCGAGCTCTTGGACCCTGCACTTGCATCAGCCTTTCTGGCTGCGTATCCACCAGCTTCAATGCTCAGTTGGGATTTTGTATCCTGCAGATCCAGGAGAAACCAAGGGAGCTTGATACTTGCAGAGGCAGGCTCTAACTCTGAAAGGGGACTGAAGAAAACTAGGTAATTATGAGTGTGCGAGACATTCCTGACTGCCTGGCTCTTATTCTCCAGCAACCTGCACCTGCTTTGGCCATCAGTGAAGCACTTCTTCATTTCACTCTTTCTCTTGTCCAGACCAGACAGAAGAGCGAACACAGTGCCTTCACCTCCATTATTTATCTCTTTTTCATTCTTCACCCATTTTGATTATCTTCCCTGTATTCCCCAGGTAAGCACCCTAAAAAAATCACATCAGGTGTGAAGTTGTATGCCAGACAAATGGGAAAGGACAGACTGAAGAGGAAAACCACAACCTTTTTTCATTTGTTATCTAATTCATTTGTCAATCTAATGTCTCTTACAACTTCTGGGTTAGCCAAGCCATAAAACAAAACAGATCCCTCGTTACATTTGTGCAGCAGATTTGTCTCTTTCCTCTGAGCTCATTAAAACAACTGCTTTCATCTCATTAGATTGCTAAAACATTTCCAACAGGACTAGATGTGTCATGTCAGAATATGACAGGCAAATTTCTTTTAAGGTTTTAAATCTGGGTTGGAAGAGAAGCTATGCAGTTCACTGTTGTCACTGAAAGATATTTTTACTTTTATGAGTCCCTAAAACAAGAAACAAATTAAGAACTGTCAAGGAAAAAGAAAAAACACAAACCCAAAATGTATTCCATCTTGCCTCCTAATATTGTTACTGCTTTTCTCTGAAATCTCTCTCAGTCTAATAACAAGAACCTTAAATATAAAAGAAGGAACTGTGGTTGTTAATGTTTTGGCACAATTAAAAATCCAGGAGGAGGGAAATAAATGCTGAAAACATGATCACCCTCTGCAACTACAAGCCGAAATGAACAGCCTCACTTTCCTCTGTTCCCAGCTCTTATTCCTGCCTGGTTCGGGGACAATATCCCTGTGCTGTGCCACTGCAGTGTAGAACATGACACCCACAGCATTCAGGGATGCAGGAAAGCATCTGTGAAGGTGGGGGAAAAAGTTGCAGTGAGGGGAGAGCCCTCTCCAAGAGCAGCCTCCACTGGGATGATCTCTGACATCCTGGCAGGAGACCTTGCCTTGCTCAGGGCAGAAAATGCACTTCCCAGCTGCCATCCCAACACCCTGAAACTGCTCCAGCAGGCAGTTTGCTACTGGTTTCACCACAGGTTTCACTGCCAGAACAGCCCCAGCAGAGCCTCCTCCCTGCTGGGGTCTGTGTGCCACACGTACGGTGCCAAACCCACACCCATGGCAGAGTGCACTGGGGCAGGTCTTGGGAGAATGACACAACTACATTGGAAAGGCTGCAGCTCTTTCCCCTGCTTATTAAAACCCAGTTCAGATACTGCCCAGGTGCAACCTGTCACTGCCCTACTTTGGGCCTTAGGTCACAGAAATCCTGGAAAACAGAGCAGGAGACAAGTAAGGATGAGGATGGCTTGGCCTGACCTGGTGCTCTAGTGAGATTCGTGCCTCTGGGTTGCCAGCTCACACCACAATCAAACAGTTCCCAGATGGAAGCAGAGCTGAGTGGGGCTCTGCACCCAATGCCACAGGGCAGAAGAGCTGTGCTGGGGAGTGGGACAGACCATGAAGACGCAGTTTGCAGTCCCGTCCCCGGAAAGATGCTGCAGAGGTGAAGCAACTCTGTGCTGTAAGCCCCTGTGGGGTGAAGTATTCCTGGGGGAAGGAGTTGCAAGTGTGAAATCACTACGGATTTGAGACACAGACATGCAGCAAAGAGCACTCAAGTGGGTGTTCACAACACATCATTTCATTTCGATGGCATTTGGCATCAAATTGCTGTAAAACCTGTGGGTGGAGACTGCTTCTCACTGAAGAAGTTCATTAGATTATAAGTAATTTGGTTACACAGAGAGCAAGTAGAACCTGGGGCTGTTTTGAGGGGCTTTTTGAAAAAGGTCAGAACAATGTATCAGCTGGCTGTTGGGACTGATGGCTGTTGGGGAGAAGATAGTAGATATTTCAAGATAAGCACTGTACACTAGTGTATTTTTCTCCTGATTGTAAGTTTCCATCCTTCTCATACTTAACATAAAAACGTTTTCTGAAAACTGGCACAGCAGAGAAGCCTATCAACTGAGCTACTGCCAGCACTGCTGGCGAAGTGACACACAGCTGCTCTGGAGGACATGCAGGGCTGGAAGCTCCGGCATCTTGTGAAAAGGAGCCGGACCCAGCTCTCTGCACCCAGCTCTGCAGGGGACAGAAGCTGCTGCTTCTGCAAAGGCAAAATCCAAAACCAAATCCCAAGCCCCGAGATTTTTTCTTGTGGGCAGGTGAAGCCATGTCTCCTCTGGAATGCCACACCTATCACTAACCCCTTGTTTGGGAAGGTGAGATATTGCCCTGGCTCACCATTCAGAACGGTGGCTGCTGAGTAGGTGGCAGGACCTTGTTTTTGAAGCCATGCCAGCTAACTCAGCCTCTCTGCGTAAGCACGATTAAACATTGAATTCCCTGGAAGCTTTGTGCTGATGGCAGCGGATGGTGTCCCCACCCGAGCAGTCCAACTCTGCTCACCACTGGACCGTTGCATGGATTTTAGTGTCCTGCTAAGCAGTAAGAGATGGAGATACACTTGGTGTCCTGCTAGGCTGGGGTGCTGGGGCTTTTGATGAACAAACACAGTCACCAGAGTTTTAAATCCCCACAAAAATATCCTAGAATAACATCAGTCTCGATTTCATGCTATAATCCAGGTATTCCAGAAAAGAAGATTGTAAGTGCCAAATTCTGCATGTGTTCAACATTTATTTGAATATATAAGATCTAAAAAGCGTTAACATCCATTGCACTCCTACATCATTTTGAATTTACTGAGATAGGGTGGTGTGAGTGGAAGATGAATTTCTCTTGTCTGGTAACTCTCACCTTCTAGCTTGGATTTTAAAGGAAAGCCCCAAATTTGCTTGGTTAGAGATGGCTTTTAGATTAAGCTGAGTGAAAATAGAATCTGGTCACAGCCTGATTCTGAATGCTGTGGCACACTCTGGAGTCTCATTGGCTTGCATGGCACAATCGTGCCTTTCAGGACTGTTCCTCTGACTAGTTTGGCTCTGACCCTTCATTTTGAGGCATGGGTGAAAGTATCTGGACTGCAGGACTGGTTCTGAAAAAGTACAGCAAAATTAATCAGCCAAGGTGGAGACAGTCAAAGTGCAAGGGTTAAGGGTGTCAAAACAACCATGGGTGCTAAGAAAAGTGTCATTCCTAGCCTGTGATGCCACTGTTTGAGATGTATATTCCAGACTCCAGTTCCACCTCTCTGTCATTCACCACTACCTCTTTTTCTTGCTCGATAATCCCCCGCTCACCAGCTAAAAGGTATCTCCAAATATTTCACTAAAACATCCTGAATTAAATTTGCAAATCCTTATCTGCATCCTAGCTACACTCTCAAATTACTGTAATTTCTACTTCTTCTCCTGCTACTTAACATTTCAAGGATTAACTGGGCAGTGTGTAACCTCTTCTAGTCCTGTGTAACAATGTCTGCACTCTGTTCCTTTGTCTTAGCATTCCCCAATCTGTCTACGGATTCCTGTGCTTGTTTTCAAGGCAATATCCAAGTGTGAAGCTGCTTTAGCCATTCATGAGGATGAGATTTATTATCTAGAAGCACACCAATAATACAGTATTAAAAAAAAAATAGCAGTCTCTTTCATCAAAATCTAATGAACATGCAATTTAATCTTTATTAAGAATTCATTAGGTTCTCAGCAAGCCTGTCTAATGGAGCTTGACCAGGTGAAATGCTAATGCCCACATTATATTTAAATTAATTTCCAGCAATGTCAGTTTCCCCGCGTTGTTCCCTGCACATCACTCTCCCTGGCGCCCGCGGCTGCGCGGCTTTCTCCAGATGCTGCTGCCGTGCTCATAGCAACACCGCTGTCCCCACCCCAGCCTCCGCACACTTCACTGGAGTTTTCACACTCACGGATGCCTCCCAATTTCCAGCACTATAAGCACATCCACCATAGCAGCTTCCTTGACGTTTTCATATCAGGTACAAAGCCGCAAGCCTAGCATGCCTTACTTTGAGTCTTTTTAATGAAATGTGTGTGTATATATATACACACACAAAACAGGGTATATTTCAGTCCTCAGTACACCAATCTAGTCCAGCAAACAGGTTATTATCTTGATGTGATTTGCTTCAAAAAACAAGAGCTCTGCTCTTTGGAAAACAAGAGTGATTATACGCTAATTGTGTAGACAGTGTAGTCACTGCCTGCCCTCCTGCCTATGGGCTCTGTGTGTGCACTCTTGTTGTTATGGTACCTACAGCCTCTCCCTTCAACCAAAACCCATCGCCCGCCATTCCAGCATGCTTCTGCAGAAGCAATTCCTAGAGATTAAATAATTTATTGGTGTTCATCTGCAGTGACATGTTTCCTGATCCACCTTTTGCACATAAACAAGAGCAAACCAAAGCCACCCCACCCCAGCCCCAAATCAAACTGTGGGGTGAAAGTGGAGAAAGACCCCTTTCAAACAATGAAAGGGGATGCTCAGAGCCCCTACAGAGGAGGGTACACAAACGTCAGTGGGAAAAACCATGGACACTGCTGTGCACTGGAGGCGAGTCTCCTCGAAGTGAGACCTCCCAGCCCCGCAGCGCCTTGGGAAAAGCACTGCCTCAAGCGAGGATGATGGTTTCATTGAACCCCCGAGGGGTGGACACAGCGGCCACAGAGTTGATACAGATATATCCGGGTCACCCGCTAAGCCACCCTGCCTGGAGGGGAGCTGGGCTGAAGGCCCAGATCTGCCCCGTGGTGCACGCACATGCACACGCACATGCACACCCACTCTCACACACAGGCGCGCACGCACACTCGCATACACGCACACTCACACGCACACTCGCACACCCGGGGCGGCTACGGGAGCTCAGGGCAGCAGCTTGCGAGGGGCGAGGGCCCCTTTGGTTACAACGGAGCCTCTCAGGCTTCTCTCCGGCCCCTCCGGAGGCAGCCGAGCGCGGCGCGGCAGCCGCCGGGAGGAGCCGCGAGGTGCCAGAGGGGCTCCGCCGGTGCGAGCCCCCGCCGGGCGCTGTCCAGCGCGAACCGCCTGAACGCCGCGCCGGGACCCGCCCGTCGGGCCGCGCAACCCCGGATCCCCGCGCCGGGACCCGCACCCAGCTCCCCGTGCCCCATCCACACCCATCTCTGAGCCTCTTCCTCTCGCTAAGCAACCCCGGTCCCGGGGGGGCCCCTCCCAGCCACGGATCCCTCTGCAGCCACCAGCATCGCAGAGCGGCAACCGCTCCCAGCTGAAATCCAGACCCCGAACCAGCGCCCAGGCTCGTTCCGTGATGGCGCCCGCCTCCAACCAGCCCGTCATGTTTATAGCGGTGGGAGGACGGGGTATTTCATTGTGTTTTAATTTTTTTAAAAGGGGGTGGGGGGAGAATAGTCGCACCACAGGTGTACCTCCACCCCTATTAGCTTTCCCTGCACCTGCTTTCTTACGGGGTACATTTACACCAGCCCCGGAGATGTTTGGAAGAGACCTTGCGGTGGGGCTTTTCACTGCTGTTTATTGCACGGTTACATCTAATTAAACACAGGAAGAGGGTGTGGGAAGCCCCAGCGAGGAGCAGCGCCGAGTACCACAGGGAGACCCAGAACAGAAGAGGTTTGAATGAGATGAGCGTCCAAGCTCGTCGTTCATTAATTAAAAGGAGAAGCTAAAAGCTCAATAAAAGGGGCTTTCAGTGATAGGGAGCCTTGGTTTAAATCCGCAGAGCCGGCAGATAACACCCCGACATTAAGCTTAACTGACAGCGGTTCGCTTCACGGGGACATCTGCGCGGAGGGGGAAGGTGGGCTGACGGTCTCCCCCCACTCCGCCGGGGGCGAGGCCGCGGGGCGACGCTTCAGCACCAGCGGCCCTGGACAGCGCCGGGAGCGGCGGCGGCCCCGCCGCGCTGTGCCTGCGCGGTCCCCTCAGGTAAACATGGCGCCCGCGGCCCTCGCTCACCTCCGCGAGCCCCCGCCCCGCTCTCCCGCCCCGCACCGCCGCTNAGGAGGAGAAGGGGGGTAATGGGGGAGCGACCGGCGGGTTCTCACCGAGCAGGAGGAGTTTCACGTCTTTGGCCGCGCTGATCCCGTCCTCCTTCAGGTTCTTCTCGATGGCCTTGCTCCGCTCCAGGGCGGCTCTTTCCTCAGCACTCAGGGTACATCCCATGGCGGCGATGAAAATTTAAAAAAAAAAAAAATTAAAAAAAAAAAAGGGGGGGGGGGGGGATGCAGCCCCCGCCGCCCCGGCTGGCTCCCGGGGGGCGAGGGGG